>BGPR01053667.1:0-10359 GCA_013235015.1 Araneus ventricosus | reverse complement strand
GATGGAATACAGCGTGCATAGGGTTAGTAAACAAGTTTTTTTTTTTTTTTCACGAAATTTTATATGTACATTCTTTTTTTTTGTGTGTGTAGATTTCAAGAAGAAAAGCAATTTCTTTTTTTTTTTTTCCCCGTGAAGAAAATGCTTAATAACCGAATAAAAAAAATGATTCAGTTTTTACTGTACAGACGGAAATTTAAAATCACTCGCGCAAATATCGGTACGAGGCTTAACTGTAACTGTGATCCAGTTACTGACGGTTAATTTAACAGTTAATTCGCCGATCGGTTTAATTTAAAATGTCGCCGCACTTGGAAATTGTTATTTTATTGCTTCTGTGTCTTTAACAGCTAAGTAGTTAACCATGCCAGGTAACTAATAATAAAAATGAAACTGTATTCCGGTACAATTGGTAACTTGCAAATAATTACATATCCCATTCTTCCCCGAAATAGTACTCCTAGACAGCCTATCTAAATCTTCAAAGATAATACATTACTTGCAGTCGTAAAATTTTTCATTGTGTATCGTTTTCTTTGCTAAATGTAAAATGAGATCTTAAAAGATAATACATTACTTGCAGTCGTAAAACTTTTAATTGTGTATCGTTTTCTTTGTTAAATGTAAAATGAGATCGTAAACTCTCCACGGTTTGCTGAAAACAAACATCCTAGAATCATTTTTATTAACTGTTATGCAATGGAAATGTGTAAAATGACTGTATATAACGCTCATCTTACCTATATAATGAGATTTCTGTTAAACAAGTTCTACCAATTGTGAAATAAATAGATTTTATTGTTGGAAAATTGAATATTTTTTCCTTTAGTTATGTTTCAATTGTAATTGTTTTTTAACTGTGAACCTGTATGTGTAAAAGCATATTCTATGGTAAAATAAAAACTATATTGAGCAGTTGTTCCTTTTTATTTTAATGTTTCATAAGGTGGCGACGGTATCGTAGCCTTTGTGAACTGATGTCGTGCTAGAGCTTTGCAGGAACTCTTCGCTTCACTCGGGAAGCACCGCCATGTTGCAAAGTTTAAAGATGCTTTATCCTAGCCGCAAGAATCGCCTATTGCACGTATACCATCTCGCATCGCTTAGCTGGTTTTAGTTTGCTAATAATCCTACTCTTTTTTTTTTTTTATGAGCATTGTTCCTGTTTATGTATAATTTACTTTTTATCTGACGAATCGAAATGTCAGTATCTAAATCAAGTTTTCTAACATTCATAGCCCGAATTTCAAGAATATCTGCATTATTCCGGTGACGTAGCATGGTTCTAAAACTTATTGAAGAAGTTGATATTTTAATTCTCATCATAAACATATACGCATACATATATAATCTTGCAAGTTGCGTAATTCTCTTAAAATTAGCTTCGGAAAGTCACGTGATCGGTGCGAGAGAGAAGAGTATTGCTCAAGCTGCTACACATCGTGAACCAGCTGCCGGAAAGCAAGATGAAGCGCGGTTCACTTGTCTCCTTTAAACGCGCACATCGCACCCCTGACTAGGAAAAAAAGACAGACGGGGGAGGCGGGATTCAGCATAAGGCCTGTTCTGCCACATTCCCTTTCTATGCATTCATCCAATAGCGATTGAGAAAACGGAATCCAGCATCATCTGCAGGAAGAAATTCGGACATATCTGAGAAAATATATTTTTTCCTGAAGCACTGCTTCAGTTGAATGCATTATTCTGTTTTCTTCGTAGGTCAGTTTTGAAAATGCTTCCCATACTGATTTATGGTAATTTCTGAAATTTATCATGCCTTGTCCCGCCTTTTGTTAATCTTTTGCTTTTTCATCATACTTTGCTTTCCAAGTGAAATCATTAACATATCATATCTCTGTGAGCCGAGAGGCATCAATTGTAGACGCCCTTTACTATATGCGACGAAAAGTCAAACACAATGATCTCAAAATTAAGCCTGTCATGAACAGGACCGAATTAAGGCCTATGGGCGAGTTTTCTGATTTGTTAATTTTGCTTTCATAGAACTCCTATGGTGAGGCTTCACTTCCGTTTTCCAGTAATCCTCCAATTTAATCGATAGCCAAATCCAAATGGATTCCATATTAAGCGCCAAGTTCGAATCCGTTCCTTCTTGAGTACATAAAAGCGCCAAAAAGAGCGATAAAGATAATTATTGTTCTGTTATTCGTTATACAAGGAAATAACTCTATTACGCTAGCAGCGTATCAAAGACTGCAATTGCTTAAAAAAAATAGCTTTAAAAAAACCGTGGCTTTAAAACAATTCTGGATTCATAATACGAAAATAACCAGTCATTCTTCCATCCCAGATAGCAATTTTAGTTTGCAGCAAGCTTGCCACAAATTTGTCATGACAAGAGTGCAAGTTTGCCACAAATTTGTCATGACAAGTGTGCAAGCTTGCAGCAAGTTAACGAAAGCTCCGAAGTCACCATGAAACGAACTTGCAGCAAGTTTGCCGTGTCAAACTCATTGCAAATTATAGCAAAAACAGAACACGAACACAACCCGGGATAGAACTCGCGACCTCCCGGTTCCGAAGCGGTGACGCTAACCGTTGAGTCAGCTGAACTCTGAGAGGAGAGGATAGATTTCGCTAAAACATCGTTCGATGCGATTCGTATACGATTTATTTTAAACTATTTTCTGGTTTTCATTAATTTTTTGAGTTGAGAATATGATTTGAAGTCAAAGAGAGAGCGATTTTCGCTAATAACTACGTTTTGCTAGTAGAATAAATTATGAAATTAGAGTTCAAAAGTAATTACTTTAAAATGGGACAAAATGTCTAGTTATTATTTTTCAACAAACACCGACTGTTTTTTAGATTTAATTTTGTTTATAAACGTTAAAATTTCAAAAAAAAAAGGCGATATAGTTTTTCTTTAAAGTGAGAGTGATATATTTAGTAAAAAGATGGAAAATGCTTCAAAAAATTTTTTTATAAAAAAAGTTATTTTTTTCACAAATTATCATTGATTTATTGAATTAATAAAAAAGAATTACGGTCTAGGAGATGCTATTAAAAATCGGATGTTTTTTAAAACAGAGACAAAGATAATTATCTCTTTTTGTGCCATTAAAACCACACCAACCAACCAACCAATTATCTCTTTATTGTGCTATCTTTGCAGGAAGCTTGTTTTGCAAAATTGCAGCAAGTTTGATTTGCAAAGAGGTGGAGCTACTTGTCACATCGAACTTGCTACAAGTTCGATTCAAGTTTGACGCGTCAAATTTTGCCATGACAAGTCAAAATCAAACTTACGTGCTATCTGGGATGCAAGACATTTATTCGTAGAAACAGGAAGTGAAAACACAAACAAAAACTCTCGTTCAACAGTTATAGCAGGTTACAGTTAAAATAGTGCGCACAAGTACTTGAGACCTAGATTATATGAATTACTATGGATTACAAAAAGCTCCGTGGACATGACATACAGCATGTTGTGTGCTACTGAGTAACAGGCGCCGCAAGCTGTAAGCTTACCAAGTGAAGTCCTTGCTGTGTTTAACCTATCATTTGTTTTTGACTTTCTAACAATCTTAACAGAACTCTAGGGAAAATTCTATTTGAAACATGAATATTTTCTACGGAATAGTGAAACTACATAAATCTCAACCAGGAATACTTCTGGCTAGGGATGCATAATCCAGGATATTTTTAATAACAAATATTTTTGCTATTGTTATTTTTAAATATATGTTCTAAATAAGTGTGGCTTCAATCACACTTTTAATTTTCAATCTCTTATTAAATGTATGTAAAGTTTTTTAACAAAAAATTTAATTAAAAAATTGTCATTTGTTTTTATTACACTTTCTGCAAAATTTTGAGTTTTTAGTTCTATATACTGTCAATAGATGGCGCCTGTAATGAAAACTACTTTAAAAAATTCCGATCAATTAAGTTAACCACAAATATTCCCCTCAAGCGCGGAAGTCAACATCAACACAGTCTACTATTCAGAATCCCCTTTGCAAATCCGATCATTTTCCGTTCCGTTCGCAATTAACTAAGCTTCTTTGTGAATATTCGCTTCGAAAGATTATTGCTACTTTCTATCGTTATACAAGAGCTGTAATCGATAAAAACTGTAATCATTCGAAAACGCATATCACAACAAGAATGGTGATTCACAACTTCACAGGAAACGGGAGAACCGTGACGTGACCATCAACCGTGACCGCAAATAACGATGTTCCTTCTAAGCACCAAAATGGGCTTCCATGGCGCCATCTGTTGACAGAAGATAGAACTAAAAACCAAAACTTAGGAAAAGTACATTAAAAAGGAATGATTTTTTTTTTTAAATTTTTTGAAACATTTCATGCACATTTATTTACCAATGATTGAAACACATCCTTTTGACAGTAGTATTCATCACTGTTATTTGTGATTTTTTTATATTGCGTAGTAAACAACAGTTCATAAAATATTCGCCATCCCTATCACAAATCCGATCATTTTCGTTCCGATCGCAGTTAACTAAGTTTTTCTCTGTGGATATTTGTTTTCGAACGATTAAAGCACTCCGAACGATTATAGCGACTTTCTACTGTTATACAAGAGCTCTAATCGTTCGAAAACGCATATCACAACAAGAATGGTGACTCACAGGAAATATCAATGTAACTGCGATAGGGGGGGAAGCGTGACCGCAAAGTATGGTCTTCTTCCTAATCACCGAAAATAAGCTTCCACGGCGCCATCTGTTGGCAAAAGATAGAGCTAAAACTTTGCAAAAGTATATTACGAAGAAATGATTCTTTTTTAAATTTTAAAACACTTTACATACATTTAATTCTCAATGATTGAATCACACCTTTTTTATAGTAGTATTCACCATTAGTCCCTACTTCTGGCAAAGAAGTGTGATAAATCACCGGACCCGAACGATGATTTTCCGATGTGGTCGAACAGTGATTTCATGTTGAACTTGTTTAAACTCGACGTAGGAATCGGATTTTATTTATAGCGGTAAGCTTATTCTTCTTGAATATAATTTCAACTAAATATCTTATGCATAATTTGGATATTCATGATTCCTTTAACGAAGTCATTTTAAATTGTGATAGACATTTAACCCATGGTCTTTTTGTGACCTTGCACCTATTTTGTTCATTATCTACATGAACGTCCCTGATGTAGTCAAATAGCTGTCCGTGTCATCTAGCCATGTCGAAGCAACTTCACTTTTTTATTCCTCATGCAAAATATGCGTCTGATTTCAACATTAAAATGGCGTGGCACTATTTTAATGTTTGATGTCCAGCAGGATTTGTTCTCCTCCCGGAGAGTCAACCTGCACTCTAAAACCTTAATGTTGAGTCGGCTCTCCTTGATATTGAATGAATGAACGTCAAATAGAATTCTCCTCCCGGAGAGTCAACCTGCACTCTAAAACCTTAAGGTTGAGTCGGCTCTCCTTGGTATTGAATGAATGAACGTCAAATAGATTTTTCCTCCCGGAGAGTCAACCTGCACTCTAAAATCTTAAGGTTGAGTCGGCTTAGCACAAGATATTTTACGATATCTCCACGATGTTGCTACGATATTCTGAATGCCGTACAACATCGTAGAGATACCGTACGAATATTGTGGAGCATCTTGTGCTAATAGGAAAAAAAAGTAATATAAAAAATCAATTCCTACTTAGGTGATTCGAGATATAATGAAAAATGTACTGCGCATGCGCAAAGATATGGCTAAAATATGGGGTGCTTCGATGATCCCATGGGCCAACCATATATCCAAGAACCAAGTCTGTAATGTTAATAGTTTTCGAGATATAATGAAAAACGTACTGCGCATGCGTCATGCAAAATAAGAAATGACAAACAAACAGACAGACAGACACACAAGATAGCGAATTAATATTGCATTGTCATCTAGTTCTGAGCTATGTTTAAAGTTTGAAGTCACCAGCGCATCGGGAAGTTAGTTTAAAATGTATTGCAAAATTTGAACAAGATATATATATATATATATCTAATAAGCTGCATGATTATTGGTAAGTCTTAACTCTTTCATTCAATTCCTACTATTAGTTCACACTCTCCCTATATATATATATATATATATATTTAGATATATTTCGCCCTCCCTTCTCCTCTGCGAATTCCCACACCAGACTTTTTTTCATCGATTTTAATTTAAACTCAATCTAAGCACTTTTTAAATAATAAATGTTATGACAAATTGAACCAACACGGCATGTAATTACGGCAGTGGCGAATCCATGATTTTAGTCTGAGGGGGGGGGGGTTGCTTCATAAAAATAACAAAATAATTTAAAAAAAATTACAGACTTTCTAAATGCGATCTAAATACTCAAATGCAAAGTATGCTAGGCTTGTTGATTTGTAAGTTACTCAGGTAACCGCGAAAAAAATTGGACCACACCGATTTGCAAGAAAATTTGGCACCGAGAAAAAATTCCTTAGAGAACAATGATCTGAAGTTTAAACAATATTTGATACTTGATTTTAATTTGAAGAAGTTCGAGTTCACGACTCTTGTAAATTAAATAAAAGCACAAAATTTAATTTCTCTGAAAATACGAGGAGGGATCCAAAGAAACTTTACAAGGGTAATAAAAATTGTTTATTAACAAGAGGATTAAGAGGCATACTTGCGATCACTTTTCCACATAATCACCAAATCTATTTAGGAATTTATCTGAACGCAGGACCGACTTGTGTTTACCCGGCTTGGCAGAAATCTCGTCCTTTCCATTGAGCCAGTTCTCGACAACTGTTTTCACATCACTCTCTGAAGAGAATCTTGTTCCAGATAAGTGTTTAGAACACAGGCTTCCCACTTGAACTTTCGCAGCAAATCTTGGGTTTTGCGAGCAGTATGGGTATTGTCATGCAGGAGGATGACACCATCACTCAAAATGCCAGTGCATTTGCGTCGGATAACTTCACGATGGACCAATGATTATTTCCTTTTTTCCGAAATTGAAGGAACACTATCTGGAACATGGTCCTCTTCAGAGAGAGATGTGAACACAGTTGAAGAGAACTGGCTCAATGGGCAGGACGTGATTTCTGCCAAGCACGGTTAAACAAGTTGGTCCTGCGTTCAGATAAATGCTCTAAATAGATTTGGTGATTATGTGGAAAAGTGATCGACAAGTATGCCTCTTAATTCCCTTTTTTAATTTCTGTCCAATGTTAACAAATAATTTTTTATTACCCTTGTAAGCCTTTTTTGGACCCATCCTCGTATTGCAAAAAAAACAAAAACAGCATCTTAAGGCTTCGGAGACCCCCAAATTTGCAGAACTCCTACAATGGTGTAGCGACCGGGGACAGGGAGAGTATAGATGCCTTGGACACAGGGCCGGATTAAGCTCTGTAGGGGCCCTTAGGCAATGCATATTTCGGGGCCCTTACAAAACCAGATATTTTTTATTGATTTTAATTTAATATCTATATCAGCAATTTTTAAATAACACATATAAAGATTAACTGAAGTGACAAGACATTTAATTGCTGATGATCTTCAAGACGGGTGGTTTCAGCATCTCGAGTATAAAAAAAATTTAAGATAATTTTAAACAAAATGGTAAAAAAAAAAAACGCTTTTAACGTATTCTAAGATTTTTTTAATTAATTTAAGATAATTTTAAACAAAATGGTAAAAAAACGCTTTTAACGTATTCTAAATACTTAATACAAAGTTTGCTAGGGCCACCTGAAAAAAAGTACAACAAGTGGTTATAATTTGCTGAATATCCATGGATACTTATCAATTACGTGCATAACTTAAATTCCAGATACTTAGGCATTACAAATAACAAAAATTTTATTACTTTAATTATGTTATTTACATGATTATTAACAAGTTACATAATGTTACAATTTTACGGCCAAAGGATATTTTTAGATATATTTCTTTTATGGCCAAACGATTTTTTTTATCTAATTAATTTGTTTTCTTAAAATATTTTAATAATTCTACAAATATATTTCTTTTTATTCATTACAAATATTATTAGTGTTCATGGGTATTTAGCAAATTTTTTAGCTAACTACTATACAATTCAATACAACTATTCAAAGAGATTAGTTTAAGAAATATCAATTTGTGCCCTTTATCTTTTAGCTTATCTTCGATAGGAGCTAAAATTCTGCTCGTTGTAATGCCTATATCTTTCTGAATACAAATGATATTGAATTAAATTTTTTATATAAGTTTCCCTATATATCTGGCTTTAAAGTTGTGAAAGAATATTTACGCTATGTTTCGCGTATGCGCAGTAAAACATTATTTACTAAAAATGCTCATATTTCCTGTAATATTCAAATATTTTTTTTCAAATTTTTACAACATGCTTCTCTAACATATTTTCATTTTTTCTGTAAGTTTTGTATAACATAACAAAAAATTCTGCATGTTATAAGCAAAAAACAGGCGGGAAAAGTTGGGATTTTCTAAGAAAACCTTTATATCTTCCCAAATACTTGTGCTGAGTTTACGAAAATTCCTGTAAATATTATACACATTAAACATAACCATTTCTGAAAGTTTCATCTTGTTATCAGTTTTCTGTGAAGCGGGGTGGTCCAGAAAATTTTTTGTCTTCATCAGTTTGTAGACGGTCCCCTAATTGCCCTCAGGACCGAATCTTCAATGTAAAATGTGAGTTACAATCTATTCTTCACATGGTCGAAGTTTAAGGGCAGTTAGTTAATTATTTCCGGAGAAATTCTAAAAAATGTGAAAATCTGAAAGTGTCCGGATACTTTTGGTCATATAGTTTACATAAAGATTTCACGTCCTACAAAAAGCACACGGTTGAAATTTGATGACAGTTACCACGAGTACGTTTTTCCATTTAAGTAACTTTGTGTATTACATAACATTCATAATTTTTAAAATTCCAATATATATCAAAATACTTGATAGCATACAACATAGAATACACATTAAAAAAACTCATCACATCACAATTATAATAGAACAAGCAAAAGAACTTAAAGCATAAGAAATTCAGTTTATGATTCAATTTTCCAATTATCAATTACCATTAACATTTACCACGACATTTTCCATAAAAAATTTAAGGTATCCGACTGGTTTAAAATCGTCGTTTTTGATGAAATTAAATGAAAAAAAAAAAAAATTATGACTTAATTTTGCAACCTGTTTAACCAGCTTTCTAAAACTGTCTCACTTTTTACTCTACGCGAATTACAAATGGAGTTACAGCTGTTTTATTACCTAACTGTAAGCATTATTTTATGTTGCATGAAAACTTTAAATGTGTTTTCTGAGAAATGATATTTTTGAGGAAAACTATCGACCGTAACAATGATTTCTCAAAAAGTTATTCAATTATTGATATGAAATTTTCTGAGATTGTTTTCTGTAATATGCTTAATGTTTTCCTCTAAAAACTAAGGCCAATTTTAAAATCAAGTATTATTTTTAAGCGTTTAAATATAAACGAAAAGCATTTTTTATGAAAAATTATCAGTTTAGTAACTATGTTCAGCTATATCTCAAAACTATTTTGAAGTACAAGAAACATTTTATAGCATAACACAGATAGCTGTCATAAAAATGTACTCCTACAAGGATTTATGCATATTTAGAATTTGATTTTGTCTATGGCTGTTAGCGTAAGGCAAATATTTTAGTCATTTTTCTTCAAATTTCTCGTTTTTTTTTTTTTTTTAAATATTATTTTGAAAACCTAATTTTACAATATTTTCATAGTTTTAAAACATATGCAGTTGAAAAATAACATTAAAAATATATATAAGTTATTTTTCGAAAAAATGTCTCCGAACACAGTCGGATACCTTGAAATAATTCCCCCGCACATCATTTCCAAAAGAACATGACAATAAAACATCAATCTCAAAAGGGTATTTTCCCATAAACAAAATCTCTCAAACTTTATCACGATTCAATTTTCAAAATATTATTTAACATTTACGCAATGTAAAAAACAGGATGATTATAAATATTCGGTATTAAAAAATTGCGGGGCTTGCCAAACTTCGATGTCTGCTGCTAAAAAGGGGTATTTAAACTTGGTTGAGTGCTGATGGCGCAGCGCATTCTTCCCGAAGGAAGCGGGAAACACCTCTATGCAAATGCCGCCCATTGTGTTCGGGCCATAAATCTTTCCGCAACAAACACATTCATTCCGACCGCTTTCCGCGACCGCCGAAAAAAGGATGCCAATAAACAACGAGAGACGGAATTCGGAAATTCCCGAAATTTGGCTTATAATGGTGGCAGAATCTACTAGGCCAATAAAAATCAGCAGAAAAATCATCTTTTCTAATAGAACATGAAGACCTTATTAAATTCCAACATGACCAAAACAATGTT
>BGPR01053666.1:0-10359 GCA_013235015.1 Araneus ventricosus | reverse complement strand
CGGAAGATCACACACCAAATTTCCCATCCCTGTATCCAAATAGCTTTGAGGGGTCAGTTCTCAGAGACAGACAGACATAATCCCAAAATTGTGTAATCTGGAATCAGAGGTTCGTAGATCTGTCAAAATCTTGAGTCTGAACTCTTCTTTTGACGATTGGCAATACTATTCCTTGTATATACTTCGTATGAGAGAAGGCAAAAAATGAAATTCTTATCCAATGAATTCCCCTGTCCAAAATTAGATAGAAACCTGCAAAATTATGTGCAAGATCACATACCAACATCCCTGTATCTCTGCATAGTTTTCGAAAAGTCGTGTTCACAGACAGACAGACATAATTCCAAAATGTATCTGGAATCAGGGAGTCTTGGAACGGTGGGAGACTGTCAAAACGAATGATGATGATACATTTGTCTCATATTTCCCTGTCCAAAATTGATAGAAACCTGCAAATTGGTGTGCAGCATTCACCGGGGCCTCATCCCTGTATCTCAAATAGTTTTGAGGTGTCGTGTCTGAAGGACAGACATTATATTACAATCTCAAATTGTGTGCATTCGTGGAATCAGGAGGTCTAAAACGTGGATACACAAACTGAGTCTGAATTTGATCACAATACTATCTCTTTGTATACTTGCATACAGAAGGCAAAAATGAAATTCATCCAATAATTTTGTCCACAAAAATTGATAGAAACGGCAAATTATGTGTGAAGATCACATGCACCAAATTTCATCCCTGTATCTCAAATAATGAGGTGTCGTGTTCTCGTGACAGACAGACATAATTCCAAAATTGTGTATTCTGGAACTTGTGGGAGGTTCAAATTGTGAGATTCGTCAAAACTGAGTCTGAATTTTTGATTGATTACATTATCTCTTTGCTACTCTGTATATGAGAAGGCAAAAGAAATTCTATCCATTTAGTCCAAACTTTATAGAAACCTGCAAATTATGTGCATGACTACATACCCAAATTCCATCCCCAGACCAAATAGTTTCTGAGGGGTGCTCAGCACCAGACAGACATGTGACATAATCAAACTGTGTATTCGGAATCAGGGAGGTCTAAAACGTGAGATCTGCCGAGATTCGTCAAAATCTCGAGTTCGAATTTTTTGACGATTACAATACCATCTCTTTGTATACTTCGTATACGAGAAGGTAAAAATGAAATTCTATCCACGAATATGCTTGTTGAAATTAAATGAAGCAATCACACGAGACTTCCTTCGCTAATTAAACTATTAATAAATACATCAACTCGTTCTTACAAAAGAACGAGGGCAACTTCACTGAAGTTCGTGCTTCTAAAAGAAGAAAGTGCGCGCCGTTTTCGGAAAGAAATATTAGGAAACCAATTTTCCTTCGAACCAGATCACTCATTTTGTGATTCATTGTTTTGATTGCTCTGTGATTGATCTGAAGCATTAATGAGAAAATTGTGGTCGGATATGACCTTTCCTCTGAAGGTTATTTCCCGAGAAATGATGAATTGCGAAGAGATAATTTATTCAGAGCAGGACTGAAACCGAGTCACTGAAGAGAATTCTTGCAACTATAAATGGCTCGTTCACTTCGCTTCCATTCACTGTGAGTGAGTCGTTTTGCTCTAATTATCTTCCCACCCATCTTGTCGTGTTTTACTGTCAAGAAAAAAAAATCTTTTGGTGTTTCCAAAATTACATGAGGTAATTAAATTCTCTAATTTTATAATGAACCGCTTCAGTGAGAAGTATGTGTGCGTGTATTATGAATGTTACTTGGTTGGTTACATACCCTTATAATCAATATAAAGTAAAGCTATTTATTTGAATATATCTAGGAAATGATCCGATGAATTTTCATAAATTTGAAAATATGATTTCGGACATGGATACAAGTTACCGATTCATGTGTTCTGCGACTCTGTCTTAAAAATCAACATAATAATTCAGTTAACTCAGTTTTAAAAATAAACTTTTAACGTAGGACTACGTTCCTCCCATTGGGGTCTCATGAAGGAATTTGATTCACATGCCAAAACGCCACAAAAAACGCTGTATGGGAGATCCTCTATATCTTGGTAACTACATGTGTTAAAAACATGACTAATGTCTTATTTTAGAGATAAAGGGTAACAACAGAAGTTACAAAAAATTATTAAATTATGTATGTTACTTTTCATATCATCGACCGATCTTACACAGAATTGTAACATATTCACGCACGATTGAATAATTCAAAACAAAAGAATTGACATTGTAGTATATTTTATTAAGAAATAAAACAATTTTCATTGTAACCTTAGTTTCATTTTGTTTCGCCAATTTTCCATACATTAGTATTTCAGAGAAGTAAAAGAGAATTGAGAGTAACTTCGAGAAACAAAAGAGAATCACGAGCAACTTCGAGAAACAAAATCTTCGAGAATCTTAAATAACAAAGATAATCCGAGAAGCTTCGAGAAACAAAACAGAATTGCGAATAACAAAGAGAAACCGGGAAACTTCGAGAAACAACAGAGTCACGCGAGTAAAGTAGTCCTACGCCTTTAACATCAGCGGCTGTTTGAAAAAGACAGCCTCCTGTCATTTTTATCACTGTGCTCAGAAGTAGAAGTTTATAATATATTATTATAACTATTGTGAATCTTGAAATAAATTTTTCTCGGGAATTCACTATCACGACTCTATTAGTGCGAAATCAATATTTAATTGAATTAATTCATTAGATGATAATTAGATTCTGAAAATATTCAAATAGTGTACAGTAGAACCTCTGAAATTATTTGGGCTGACATCTATTAGGATTCCGGGAAATTCTGATTATCCGGAAAATGCGATATACCAAATGCAGTAGAGTATTGACTTTGGGTTATCCGGAAAATGCGGTAAAATACTCTTGATATACCAAATGCAGTAGAGTATTGACTTTGGGTTATCCGGAAACTGCGGTGAAATACTCTTGATATACCAAATGCAGTAGAGTATTGACTTTGGGTTATCCGGAAAATGCGGTAAAATACTCTTGATATACCAAATGCATTAGAGTATTGACTTTGGGTTATCTGGAAAATGCGGTAAAATACTCTTGATATACCAAATGTAGTAGAGTATTGACTTTGGGTACTCTGTGAAAGTGTAGGAAAAGAGGTAGCTGCGATTCACATCGTCAATAAAAGATTTAGCTCCTTGCGTCAAAAGAAGATAACCGGTTTTGTTCCTACTGGTTAAGGTGCTCTATTCATTCTTAAGTAGCAATTCAAATGTTTCTTTTACGTTAAGAATAATCATTAGCTTTGTTTCTGATTCTAAATTGTTATTTTCCTTCATTTTTTAATAAAAAATTTCAGAAAATTAAAAAAAAAAGATGTTCGGATTATCCGAAATTTCGGATTCATGGGGTTCGGATTCCCGAGGTTCTACTATATTGTCATTCAGAATATATAAGTATACAAACTTTAAAAGTGTGGCACACAAGGATGACTGAGTAAAATTGATTTCAAAATTCTATCTGCACAAGCATGAAGCAACTTATTTAAAAAGTATAAAAAACAGGAAATTATCCAGAACTTTTGTTTCAGAACAAGAGAATAAAAATATCAACAAAGTAGAAAAACAAATTTGTCGAACAAAATATGTCACACTGCAATAATTCAATATTTCGTACTTTTCGCCGACGTTAGAAAAGTAGAAGAAAAAGAAAGGTTCTCCATACTCTGTAAAAATAACAATGTTATTTTTGCCCCAGTAGACACGAAACGGCTTACCAGTTTGAAGAGTTTCCACATAAGCCATTGAGGTGTTATGCGACAGCTATTGATGATCTCAGCCAAGAACGTCATGAGGAGTTTCCGTGAGCTGCATATATCGTGGGTATTGTCTTCAGTTTGATGTTACAAATCTTCACGTTTCTACTCGGAATTTTCTTTAAAAAAAGATCGAATGTGTTACATATGACATTTCCCCATTATATAAACCCTCTTGGATTCTTTAGTGCGAAACCTTCCTATTGGTGGTTATTGCCTCTCAATGTACTAAAAAAACCCCATTCTGGTGAAGGATTTGAAAGCAATATCACAATGTGTTGTCGCACGTTTACTAGAACTTCCAGACACTTTGGATCAATAAACTATAACTCACAGCATTGAACCTATTATTGAGAACTGGTCAGAGAATGTTAACCGTGAAAAGGGCGCAATTCTGACCAGACTGCGCATTGGGCATACCAGATTTACCCACCGTCACCTTTTGCTGGGTGAGCCAGCTTCTACTTGCCCATACTGTAGCTGTACTATGTCTGTAAAACACATACTCATTGAATGCACATATTTTCAAATTCAATAAAAAGCTTCTTTCACATTTTGACAAATATTCTGAAAGTTTCGTACAATTTGGTTGAAAACTCTGTATGTTATGAGCAAAAAACATGCGGAAAAATTAGGGATTTTTTTAAAGAAACCTTTATATCTTCACAAATATTTTTGCTATTTTTACGAAAATGCATGTAAGCATTATGCAAAACAAACAAAACCATTAATGAAAATTTCAACTCATTATCAGCTTTCTATGAAACGGGGTGTGCCAAAAGTTTCGTCTTCATCAATTTGTGGACGGTCCCCTAAATGTCCTAGTGATCGAATCTTCACTGTAAAACGTGAGTTCCGACGATTGTATGTTCCACAATTCTCCGCAACTGATTGCGGACCATTGTATTGCTATTGAGTCCAATTTTTTCTTATAAATAGTTCTTAGCATTTGTCCACCAGTATACTCATCATGTTATATCTGCAGGAACAGAAAGATTATAATGGATTTGTTGATTAATTGGTTAGTTAGTGGGATTTAATAACGCAAAAACTAGCCATGGTAATGCTGCACCAGATGCATGTTACAGATCAGCTTTGCATGCAAAAGTTTTCTGCATATTTAATTCCATAATTTATTAGTTCGCAATGTATCATTAAAAATGTAAAATTAATCCTTCGCGTTTTTCTGTTTATTACTCTAATAATACTTGGTCCTTAATACTTGGAAACTTTCAGGTTTGTTGTATTTTAAGCAGGCTATTTTATTTTGCCGGTAATACATACTGGTAAAGACAGGAAGCATATGTTTCTTGTTTGATGTTGATATTATCCTGCGCTGCATATGTGACATTAAATGAAAACTGTAAAGTATTATCCATACGTATGAAACTAGGAACAAAATTCAGAGGGTAGTCGCTATATTAAAACCAGTAAGAATGAAGTAAAATTCTCCATTTCATGTGTCGATCTATTGAAGCAAAACTAAATATTCTTAATACTAGGAATTCATATTCTCATATTCATGAGAAGATATAAAAATAAACCTGTTGTTCATCTTCTAAGAGCCGATTTCAAAGTTCGTAGAAGATTTTCCATCTATATATCGTCAATGCAAATTGCAGAAAGAAAACATGCTGAGAATTTTTTATTAGAGCCGGATAGAACTTTGGGAATAGTTTTTTTACGACTTTTCCGAAGTAATTTGTGTTGGAGATTCCATCAACTTTGGATACTGAAATTTTCCTTTTTAAGTTGAGTTCAAAATGAAGGGAAGCTAAGACGTATTTTTGAGCCTTTTTTTCTCCGCTACTTTTAAAGAAAAAATTAGTTTGGAGAATGTCTTGAAGTCGCTTAAAGGGTGGATATTGAAACAAATTTAGAATCTTCTTAGAGGGCGCTGCACTTTTCTTGGGATGCAGTGTGAAAGTGTCATTTAAGTTGCCAATGAGTCCGAGGTTATTAGACTTTAAGGGTTTTAGAAGTTGTTTCCTTCTTTTCGAGTGACATTATTTGAATATTTTAAGCTTCTTGAAGTGAGAAAATTTAAGAGTTGAAGAACTGATGATTTTCCATGAAATGTGCTTCGTTCAAATGATACCAGGTTTTATTAATAGGATAAATTGAAAATTGCATCAAGGCAGCTTTAAGTAATAAGAAATGACATGAAACCAATAAAAATAAAATAAATGGAATGAAATTAGTTGGTTTTCTTAACACATTGCAACTATCACAGTAGCCTATGAAATTAGGTTTACCAAAAAATATAGCAAATATATGTTACAGTAGAAATTGGCTAATTCGAAAGTTTTTAATTCGTATTTTTCTCTAAACTTTTGAATTTCTCATAAAAATATTGATAAAATATCGTCTGTTATTCGAATTTCTTTTGGTTCATTCGCAGTCAAAACTAAAAACGGTTTTTAGTTTTGAATTATTTTCGTTAGTCAAATAAGTTTTCACATCTACACAAGAGTTTTATTGTACAATCTGTTTCATTCTAATGTTGCATACAGTTTTTTTTTATTAATGTTACTTCTTTTTTTATTGAAATTTTTGTTTTTAAACAAACTAATTTTAAAATAAAAATTTTTATCACTTTATTTATTACCATTCATTTATTAATTTATGTATTGTTTATTAAAACTCTTGAATATTAAATATAAATCTTTACTTCCATTTTTAGCTAAAATGTGTCATTTCCCCCCATCTAAACTCATTTCTAGAGTCAGTTTTTTAAATTCGAATTTTTTGGATAATTGGAATTTTCACAGTAGCCTTCAGCTTCGTGTTACAAACTTTCACTATATTTGCAAAAATTATTTTTATGTGCGTTGAATGGATCGTACAGAAGTTTAATTAAAGTTTGATTATCAGCATTTAAATTCTTTTTTATTGTTTAGTATTAGTAAATGGTAAAGAATACTAATAACTAAAAAAGAGTAATCACTAAAATATCATTTCTGAATTTTTAAATTAATTCATATTTTTCTCTTTGATTTATTACTCTTTAGCCTTACAAAGAAATATTAATATATATTCTACCAAGAAAGCATCATTTCCAATCTAAAAACTTTTCAGAAACAAGAAGTTCTTTCCATATATATAGGTCAGACTTTTCTGATAAATCCGTCGACTCCAATCTTTGTTTGCGTTTGCATCAAAGTTTGCTAAAAAGTTTAATTTTTTTCCTTTCATTTTAAGCCGACGTTTTTCGTCGTACGGTACTAGTCTGGAGAAAGGATAACTTATTATTTCATCATCAGTCAAAGGCTTATCCTCTGCCGGCCGTTAGCGACAAGTTCTCATTTTCGAAAACTTTTTTTAAAAAACGATGGCAAATGTGAAATAAATCGATAGTCAACGAAGGAACCGATTACAGTTAGACTAATTGTCTGCAACTGATACTCATTTGAAAAGTGTTTTTTTCTTCTTCTTCGGTTTAATCATTTTTCCTTTCTTGTATACGAAGTATAGAAAGAGAAAGTACCGGGTGTCCATAAATTATTTTTGCAACTTTAGACTTTAATAACTTCGAAGCTATATCAGATAATAACAAACGGTTTTCAAAATGTTTTTTTCTTTCGGTTTAATTATTTTTCCTTTCTTGTATACGAAGTATAGAAAGAGAAACTACCGAGTGTCCATAAATTATCTTTGCAACTTTAAAATTTTATAACTTCAAAACTATATCAGATAATTAAAACTATAACTTCTAAATATACTTACTATACTTACTATAATCTTACTATACTTACTATATTCTTACTATACTTACTATAACTTCTTACTATAAGTACTATACTTTATAGCTATAGTAATCTAAGATATAAAACTATATCAGATAATTCAACGATTTCCAACATGTGACAAGATAACTCATAAAGTTTTGTTACCTCACTTATGCACGTCAATGTGTGTACCCCTAATGGCATGGACAACATCCAGTCGGTATTCCCCGGTTCCGGATAGGAGGATTGGACGAGATGGTTCCATTCCGTGGCCACCACGATCACCTGATCGCACTCCATTCGACTTCTTCCTTTGTAATTTTGTAAAGGATCAGGTGTATTGAACCAAGGTCACATACCTATAGGACTTGAAGACACGCATTCTCAATGCATTTGAACATGCCACCGTGGAATTGCTGGAGAATACTTGGAGAGAAATTGAATACGGACTGGACGTTGTCCGTGTCACTAGGGGTGCACACATTGACGTGTATGAGTGAGGAAACAAAATTTTGTGAGTTATCTTGTCACATATTGAAAACCGTTTGTTTTATATTATCTAGAACAATTTTAAAGTTATTAAAGTCTAAAGTTATAAAGATAATTTATGGACACCCGGTATTGTAATCGTCAAAAAATACGACCTCGAGATTTTGATGAATCCATGCTCTACAATATTCATACGATATCATTACGATCTTGTGTGGCATTCCGAATATCGAAGCACCATCGTGGAGATATTGTAAAATAACTTACGCTAATAGGGTCCCCACGTTTAAACGCATATCACACGGACAGCTATCGTGCTCTGTTTTCGTGAGCACGAGCGCAATGCCATTCACAAAAAAAGTTTGTAGCACGTGACCGGTCAGACAAGGTGACGGAAATCGTGGGATGTATTCGCTGGGGAACTACGTCACCCTCAAAGTCACACCCGAATGGTTTGAATTTTCGCTGCTGATGATTTTCCGTCACCATCGTGTGCATTTTTAAGTCGGGTTAATACAGCCCACGATTTCCGTCATCTTGTCTGACCGGTCACGTGGTACAAATTTTTTTGGTGAATGGCATTGCGCTCGTGCTCACGATATCAGAGCACGATAGCTGTCCGTGTGATATATGCTTTATAATTGTGCATAAGAATTACGTAGAATCTATTAACATCTCAGGTATTATGTGCCTTCTTAGATGAATGAAAACGACAGACTATTTCCAAAACAGAAGGGATCATCTTATATTAGATAGCAAAGAAAATGAAACAGTTAAGGGAAAAAAATCTATATATATATAATTCTCTTATCTGGCGACAAAAAAGAGTAGAATTTCTTAATCGCAGTTTGACAACAGCTCGCAAGTTTGGTTTGTTTACATCGGCGGAAAGTCTGAGACAGCGATTTTTTTTGAGTGCAATAGTTTGAACAAAATAAGTTTAAGTCTTGCAGTTTCGATTAGGCAAATGAATGAATGTCTCCTTAATATGTCCTTTTTAGTTAAAAGATCGAGTAATGGGCTATTTCATCTTTCGATTACTCACATTTTCCGAGTTTTATAAAACAAAAGTGACTACTCTGAGAAAAATATTGTACCTTTCTTGACAAAATTGTAACTGGAGTGAGTCTGTATACATGTGGGGAAGCTTTCTGAGCAACATAACTTGAGTAAACTTAGGATCTTATCAATTTTAAAAAGCTAAAAATACATAATTATCATGGTTTCAATTTTGAATAGTTAATATAAGCATGTTTCAAGCCACTTTTCTCTTTAAATGGCCCTTTTTCAGGTAAAAGGTTGTAAAATAGGTTATATCATCTCTTGACAACTTACATTTTCTGAGGTTTAACACATAAATAACTGCCAAGAGAGAAAATTTATATCTTTCTCGGCTAAATAATAATTGGAGTGAGTGTGAATATATGTGAGGAAGCTTTTCTCAGTAACATTTCATTGAAAATAGGACAAGTTTAAAATTTTGGTGGAATGAAGTTAGGGCAAATAAAACTCTATAAGATATTGTCAATTGTGTATGAAAGGAGTTTTAAATGACTGATTTCAGATTGATGTAAATAATTTTAATTTTTAAACATCTTAGAATTATATATAGTAGCATTCAAATTTCTTTCTAAGTTTTACATATATATACACTATATGCCCAAAAGTATCCGGACACTTGCAGATTTTCACATTTTTTAGAATTTCTCCAGAATGGTTTAACTGACTGCCTTTAAACTTCGGACATGTACAGAATAGACAATAACTCACATTTTACATTGAAGATTTGGTCCTGAGGGCAATTAGGGGACCGTCTACAAACTGATGAAGACAAAAACGTGTTTGGCCCACCCCGCTTCACAAAATACTGATAACAAGATGAAACTTTCAGAAATAGTAATGTATAATGTGCATAATATTTACAGCAATTTTCGTAAACTTGGAACAAATATTTGGGAAGATATAAAGGTTTTCTTAAAAAATCTCAAATTTTCCCACCTGTTTTTTGCTTATAACACGCAGAGTTTTCTATTATATTATACAAAACTTACAGAAAAGGTGACAATATGTTAGAGAAGCATTTTGTAAAAATATGGAAAAGAATGTTTGAATATTACAGGAATTATGAGCATGTTTAGAAAATAATGTTTTACTGCGCATGCGCGAAAGATAGTGTAATTTTTCTTTCACAACTTTAAAGCCAGATATATAGCGCAACAAAAATATTCAGTTCAATATCAGTGAGCGTGGTATTCAGAAAGATATCGGCATTACAACGAGCCTTTAGCGGCTCCTGTCGAGTAGCTAAAAGATGGGGGGTTCTACACAAATTATTTTTTAAACTTATATC
>BGPR01053665.1:0-10359 GCA_013235015.1 Araneus ventricosus | reverse complement strand
CACAAAGCTTTAAATAAGGATACAATGCGACAACCAAAGAAAAAAATCCGAAATATTGTACTCATTGAAGCAACTAATTAATTAAAGTAGAAAAAAATGAAATGAATCTGAATCATTGCATTTTGAAATATAACGGACGAAACGTTGGAATTAATCCATTCACATGCAAGAACGTGTCTGACTGGTGCATCGAATTTCAGACTTTTTGTTATATAAATATGAGTAAAGTCAAAGTTGCAGTTAATTTATAAGCCTAAAATCATTTGGGCACGCATAAGTATCTCATATGTTTTTATGTTCATATCTGGATTGAAATAACAATAAATATCCCAAATATGATGTGCAATCTATCTAGGCTGTTAAACAAATTCGTATATCAAAGGGTTAAATCGGGTGAAGCAAGCAGCTGAGTTTAGCAGTTTCACTTCTTTTTTATTTATGCTGTTTCTTTATGTTGCGTTATCAAGATACCGGAATCCCACCAATGTTAAAGTACGAATGAAATACGTGTATGGGACCTGTTGCACTCTAAATCGTACGCAGTGGCCAAACGTCCTCCCGTTGGTGTGGCGTGGAAGCTTGGAGAGGGTGTGCCAGCTCAGGCGTCGTTCTCGTCATCTGACCGTGGTTTAAAATTACGAAGTCCGTCCCAAAATAGCCCTCGTGTTGCTTCAAAACGGGACGTTAATATACCAAATACCTAATAATAATACCGTGACAATTCCAATGTGAGATATTGTTGGCACGATAACAGCCCGTCTAAGGGTCGTATTAAAGGCTAAGCGCATCAGGCGCGCCCCTGCGCCCCGAGATGCAAAAGATTAAAAAGAAAAATAGCTCGATAAATTGACCTATTCAACAAACTCCCGAAATTTATTTCTATCTAACCAGATGTAAAATCCCAGTTCAGATAGATTGGTGTTTAATCGATTCCAGACGAAAAAACACTACCCCCACCAGAATTTCAGACCTAAGGAATAAACCCATTCGTTATTAAAAATCTCACGAAGCTGTCATTTCTGTAATTAGACTGAGTGGTGAATTTTCATTTTCAATGATTATCAAATAATTTAGTTGTACTCATCTATTAGTACTAATGACAACTCCGATTTAGTTGTCATTAGTACTAATAGATGAGTTCATTTACTAAATTTTTTTCATTTCCAGATAACCAATTGCAGACCTCTTTTGGTGGGAGTCTCCAGCTTTTTAACAATTTCTCCAGCCTCCCTATTCTCACCGATTTCCTCCCGCTTTTTAGTATTTTCGAGAAATCGGAGCAAATAAATAGTAATAATAAAAAAAAGCAGTAAAAGAGCGACGAAAGAAAAATCCAGCGCTTGCCGCGATTGCATTCTCCTCAAATTTCGAATGCGTGACGTCATTCCTCTACGGATTCTTCATTAGCTCTTTGCCGCGTTATCATGTCCAAGCTTGTTGACTAGTGACTATCGCCATGGGTTTTCGGCGCTAGGGAGAATTTATATATCTCTTCTGGCTATCTTTTCGTGTTAGGGGTATCTCCGAAATATTTTTAAATTTTTTTTGTCGCGTATTTCTTTTCCCATCTGTCCATATCTGATGTCATCGAAAGAATCTAAAGCGAAATACTAGATAGTATTTACCAAGGCCTATTCCGAGGAATATTCGTTTATTATCGCTTGGAAAGAAGATAAATCGTATGCATTTTGTACTATTTGCACGTTTGAGTTTTAAATTGCTTCCTGCAAAATCTGCAACAATTTCTTCTTTAAAGGAGTAAAAGTGAAGGAGTATCATGTAATTTATAAATAGAACTTATTTGTAAGTAGAACTCAACTGTAAATATAAAAAAACTATAACCAAGAAATATATATATGAAGAAATGTAAATACATAAATAACAACTTCAAGTACAAAAAAATATATAGGTAAGTCAATAATTTATATTGGTAATACTGTCTAGAAGAGAGCGAGGACTAAAAAAAGTGTCTTTAAAAAACTGATCAGATTATTTTAAAACCCAGCTAAGCAATTTATAAAAATCAATACATTTTATTTTTATAAAAAAATAAAATTTTGAGAAAAATATAGCTAAAATAAACGATTATCTCATTAGGCCCCCTCTACCTTATTTGTGCATGAGTTAAATAAAGTAAATGTTGGCCCTTGCGTTCGTGTATGTATAATTGAAAATATCTCCCGCTTTTTCAAGTCTGGAGGTTGGCAGGTCTACAATTGCATTCAATCAGCTATTCGAATAACTGCTAAGGTGGAAATGTGAAACAACGACTCTCGATTTCTATTCAACTCCTCCTCACGCTTTCATTAAACGCCTATTAAAGGCCATTTGATAACACTCGTCACCGTGGTCCCCTACCGTCTTTTATCTTAATCTGGCCACCAAGGTACACCTAGAACTTGGGAAATATAGTTAAAGGATGAAATTTCTTAATGATTCTGGTTTTTGTTACTTTGGGAAAATTTTTGCTATTATAGATGCCGCCTTATTCAAAGCTGCAGAAGGCTCGACCTCATTACGGAGAAGAAATAAGCCTCGATAAATTTTGGGTCACTCTCAGGGTGATTTTTTTTCTTTCTGATGAGCTTCACATATTTGTTTGAAAACAAATTCTCATCCATTGGACACAATTCTACCTAACGAACTGGCTCATTACGAAAAGTTTTTATAATCAATAATGTAATTTTTACGATATAATTTCAATTTTGAATAATGTTTTATAGTAAGCATTTCATCGAACAGCGTGACAATATTATGTACTCACTGAGCTCCAAACAGGAAGCAAAATTGTGTAAATTTCATAAAAAATGCTAAATATTTTTAGTACTGAAGTTTAGTGCTACATTTATAGCTTTATTAAATAGAAAACAGTCTTTTCGTTTAATTTGAAAATAATGTTTTTGAAATATGAAAAAAATTATTTTCTTAAATTCATATACAACAGAAGGAGTAAATGTGGTAGTCAGTGTTCGATTCTTATTTGTTATAATTGCAAAGATTGTGATTAGCAATTTATTTTCATTTCCAATAAAAATAGGATATCGCTTACAAGAAATGTAATTTTTGTTATAACAGCACATCTGAAGCGTTGCTATAAAAGCATGGCCTATTTAATATCCAACACAATTTTCAAGTAAAAATAACAACAAATCATTGATCTATTTAAATCTTATAATTCCAGCAACTGACTATTTTGATCGCAATATATTTTGAAATATTTATTAACTTAAAAAATATGCGCTTTAATTGAATTTCTGTATTTATCAATTCCTTGTTTTCATTTTTTAACTAATATAAAGAATGTTAATTATATGTCTTGCAAAGAGTCAAAAACTATTGTAAAGTTCCATTCCTTGAGCATCTACCATAGTTTATTAAATATTATGACGCCTCTATATGTGAAACATGAAGAACTAAATAACACTTGAACTAAATAATAGCCCTTTATAAATTCTAAATAATAGTTTATAAATAGTCATAGTCGCTTTCTTTCGAGGCAATGCTTATGAATTTGTTTAATTCTAAACTTTGTCGTTTTACAAGATATTCAACAAACACGCAGCATTTCAAAAATTTAAAAAATGATTTACTGTTTAGAATTAATGTTTAATTTTTATTCTTATCAATTATTAAAGCACCATGTTTATGTTTTAATGAATGCACAAAAATTAAAATTATATTATTGTTGAATTTATATGCTTGTATTTCATAATTCGCGAGTTTTTATTAAAATCAAGTTCATGTGCTATTCAAATTTATCTCCGAGACTTTTTAAGTTTGTCGATAATCTTATTGTATGAGAAAGGTATTTTGAAATTATAGTGGGTTATTAAAAAAAGATATCTGGTTTTTTGTTGTATAGTAAATTAATCTGAAAAAAGTGTCAGAATGAGTACGATTTGGTACTAATCTTCAGTTTAAAAAATACGCCGGTAAAAATAGCTTGGGACATTTTTTCTCTTTTACATGAATTCATGCCCCAAGAAATTTTTAAAACTTCTAAAATGGCGAGACAAAACGGTTTATAACAGTTTGGTTCTTCAAGAGATTGACTGTTTCTTCAATGAAAAGAGAAGCATAGATTGTATGTTGATTTGAACATTTAATATTAAATATCAAATTTTGCATTCCCACTTTATAATACTTCCTTATTTAGCATGAATTTAATTCTTTTTAGAGTTTAATGCCTCACAAATGTTATTAGAAAATAATAGTGATGTGTTCAGCAGTAATACAGAGAGCAATTTTACTAAGAAAAAGTTATTTGCATTTTCTTTCATTCAATGGATTCTGAATTTAATTCGATAATAATTAAATTTTGGTTTCCATATGCCAATTCAAAACATCTTAATTATGATTAATTAAGATGTAATTCATGGATTAAATATTATGATTATAAAATTAGATAATGTAGCAAATATAAAATGTAAATATTATCAATAAAAACGTAGTTATCATCATTAAAAGTATGCAAAATAATATTTTAAAACCTAATGACTGGCAAGAGGAAATGTAATAGTACATATCTGTATGTTTTCTGAGGTCCCCCAAAAAATTCTGCGCCTGGGGCCCCCAGCAAGCTTAATACGCCCCTGGACGGGAACACATTTTCTAGTTATTTTGAATGATGTATTTGCCGATGTAAGTGATTAACTTAGTTACTAATATTGTATTAAAGTTTTAGAAGCATCTATACCATATGTTCTGTTTTATATTTATAAAGAATACTAAGTATCGTAAAGTTATTCTTTAGTGTGAAGAGATCCCATGTGGTTTTATCCAAAGGCAATAATCTATAACATAATTAAATATTCCAAAAAAATCTTTTTGTAAAACGATTGCAAAAGTCTAAGGATGGCATCAACTTATCAGACAAGAGCCACTGATAATTCGTTAAGCTCATCTTTGAAATGCTATTCATCGGTGTTATCTGGGTTCTTATCTAGGCAAAGGTCGCAAACGAGAGCGCAGGTAGTACAAATCATCCAATGTAGGTGGTGCAATGCTGGTGGGTTTCGAAACCAGCACGAAATAACGGTCAATGACGGATTTTTCGGAAAGAATTCTTTAGTTTCAGCTTGCATTTTTGGAGGAGATTCTTCAGTTTCTCAACCTGCGTTGAATGCGATCGTCAATGGATATGGTAAAATAGAACTGCCCGTTCCTAGAAAGTCTCTCGTGGATTCACGAGATCTTCCGGAGTCGTAATGAATGGGTAAGGTTTGATATGAATAATCTTATGAAGTGGCGTTGAAATTATATTGATGATTTAGACTTTTCCGCGAACATCCTTTAAATAAATATCTGAAAAATGAATGATGAACTGGAGTTACTTAAGTCAAGATTTTCAAATAGCAAATTGTGTACTTTAGGAAGAAAATAATTCTGCTAATTAAATAATTAAATCCACACTACATTGTTTATCTCGTGTGCACTTTCTAACAAGTAACTTAAAAAGCGTCTTATGAAAATATTTGTTTAATGTTTTAAACAAATTTGTATTGTCAATACTTTTGGCCCATTTCATTCATTCCTATAATTTAAATATCAATGCAGTTTTATATGGCAATAATTTGAACACAGTTTCGAAATTTCGAAAAGTCTGTGGACAAATAATTTTAATATCGAACAATTATTTCTTTTAGCCTTGAATTAAAGAAATCGCTTTCAGAATATCTTTATATTGTTTGTAAGATTACTTTTACATCGATGGAGTATGCTACTGCTCAAACATGAAAAGTTAAATGATAATATAAAATTAAAGTATTTTTGAAATTGACAATTAAAGCGAAACACAAAAATAAGAAAGAGCGTAGAATATGTTTTATATGTCGTATTTAAATACAACTTTAAGAATATTTAGCCCCTTTTTTCCCCATCCAACTGTTGTATCCACTATGATATTTCTTTCAGACTAAGGTATGATAATTTTAGTACGTCATTAAATTCCTTTACATAAAACGCACATTGCTAAAACATTTTTTATTCTTTTTAATTGACTGCAAATCGTTTTATTCCTTTTTCAACTGTATCCTTTTATGTATTAGGCCGATGATTCTTCCTTAATATACCAAAGTAAACATAGTTTTCTTGGCAATTCCAATTAAAAGCTATAAAATTCATATCGGCAAGAGCAAATGTGACTTCCTTGAGAATGAATATTTTAATCTATCAATTTACAGTTATTTTTGACACTTCTAACAAGTTACCATGGTTATAGAAGATTTATTGTGCCACAGTTTTGCATGACTTTTTCAATTAGTTTGGTACTTTCTGTTAAGCGTATCTTATGTTAAACCAATGCCCCTATATCAAAAAAGCCCATGTTAGAAGAAAGGAATGACCTTATAAAATACAAGGACACAGTGTAGGGTTACTAACTGTCTAAGTTTTTCGTAAGTTCATAAGGTCTTCTTGCTTCGTTTTTTACAATCTGTACTAAATCTATAAAATAATTATAATAATAACCTTGATATTTAAGGCCTTGGTTTTTTAAAAGATTATTTATGTAGTTTTGCTACTTATGAGTTACCAAATATTTATTAGCTACCTCTCTGATAAAATACTTTGTATACTTAAAAATATACTTCACAGTTTAAATATGGGTTTTTGTGACCGAGAATTTTCTAAAATTAGACATTTAATTAGACATAATCTTATCGGAATCGCTTTCGTAAACAGTTATGAGGAAAAAATATATTATGATTATAAAATGAAAAAAAATAATAATAAAACATATTTCAGATATAATGAGATAAAAAAAGACGGCAGAATATTTCCCTGCACAAAAAAAATGTATTCTAAAATATAGGTTTGCCCATTCAACTAGAGTGGTAAATTTATCTGTACTGTGAAAAAGAGTTCCTTACAATGTGGATATCTTAATAAGGTTGAAATGAGTACCTTTGGTAGTACAGAATAAAAACCTCATTAATTTATAATCCATTTGAAGTTCTGAATTTAAATAAAGCATCGTAGTTTGCGCTTTTTTTGAAGTTCACTTATTTGAGAAGCTTGCAATCTTTTAAAACTTTGTCTTTCTCTTCTTTTAGTAGATTTTTAAGAACTAAAAATTTGAAACAAATGAAATAATAATAAAATCCAATTAATGGTACAATAATTTGTTGTACATTATTTTAAAATGAGAAGAATGTTTTTGAGAAATCCATAAAATGCGAGTCGTTTTTAGATATTTCTTACAGTGTTGTTTATTTAACTCAAATCTTCGGTAACTGTAGGTCTCGACTCAAATGGATGTAGTTTAGTTTAGTTAAATTAACGTCCTGCTTTGAAACTACACGAGGGGTAATGGAATAATGGAACCCTCGTGAATTTTGAATCGTGATCTGCTGACGAGTAGGTACATATCTCTCTCTTCAAACTTCCTCTCCATACCAACAGTTTGATCCACAAAGGCAGATTTAAAATGCACCAGGCTAGTGGAACTTCATTGGACTCGTATCTTATCGTCACCTATACTTGTGTTTCCGAAATCAAGACCTACCCAGATAGCACAACATGATGTCCGATATTTTACAATATTGTTCGATATTATATAATATTATATGATATTGAACAATATTATACAATATTGCAAAAATTGCACAATATATTACAATATCTTTGTGCTACTAGGGTAGGCCATCACCGTCATCCCTATCCCAAATGGGAAATAAATGCTTTGAAACCATTAGTTTTATGTACTTTTCCTAACATCAGTAAACCTAAAACTATGCTTTCAATTGAACTATTTCATTAAAATGTTCCAAATAAAAATGCTTTATTTATTTTTGATCTATCACCGATTAATTATTTATTTGAATTTTTTCTGAATACAACATATTTAAATCGTGTAAAATTTAAACTTTTAATAATCAAATTATTATTTGTAATTTTTTTTATCTCTGTTAGACTTTTGATGCTGAAAGTTTGAAGTCGTGAGGCACAAACTTTAATTAATTTTATTTGCCCTTAATGTTTCTTTAAACCGTGTTACTTTAAAATTACCATTAAACTGGATCCACACAAGACATTCTAGGATCTCATGTAATGAATTTATTGTCGATTTCGCTTTTTCGTTTTAGTTTTGTAACGTAAAAACAGATGAAAACTCCCGCTAACAAATCTTGAATTTAAAGGATACTTTTGCACGCAATCAAATTTACACCTGTCCTCATTTACCACTTTATGAACTCGGGAACTTAATTAAAGTTTCAAACATTATCTAGGTAATTAAGGTATTATTAAGGTAATTAACTTCGGATTGAAGCATGTTACCTCTTTCAGTAACATTTATAGCTCTAAAAGCGTTAGATAGTATCTGAAAGTATTAATTAAAAAAAGCCTCTATCTTTTTATCAAAAAATGGGTTGCACGTAATTTCAGAGTCAGGAAAAGAGTTTGAAATAAATAAATAAAAACTTGCTTGTCAGGAAGTTCGATATGTAAAAAGTCAATATGTTTTGGAGTTATTATTTTAGGGAAAGCGAGGGAAGGAAGAAGAGAATAATAACGACTTGAATTCATAAGCATGTTTGCATGCTTACTTTACTACAGGAATGATTCTTACTGAGAATGTTAAAAATGGTATATAGCATCTTAATTTTCTCTATAGTGCATGAACTTTCATCACAAGCATTATTAACTATTTACGCAAAAGACTTTTTAATTGCAGTCTTCAATGCACCGTTTGTGCTTTGGTGTTTGAAGTAACATACATCTCTATTACCGTTAGCTTTCTATAGAAAATTTTCTTATTTGGGGAAGTCGTGAATTCCTCTAAACTAACAGGGATTTCTAAACAAATTCTGAAGTCAATTTGAAGCTTGATTTATATCATAAAATTTTCTGTTTTAATCACAGAACTGAGCGTTCAAAATATTCAAGATGCCATTTGCATGTTTGTATTTCTTATTTATTTAGAACAAGAAACTAATTCTCGGCATCACAATTGCTTCATTGTTAAAAATTTTTCTATGTATTCTATGCTGAAATATTTTTTAAAAATTATATTATGTACGGAAAGACTTATTTAGGAATGAATTCTATGTTAACAAAATTTCCCCAAATGCTTTCAATTCTGGAAGAATTTTCAATATAAAGCATATTTTTGGAACGATCGGTTATGAAAATTTAATGATTTTTTTTTTTTTTTGCTTGTTACGAAACTTTTAAACAGAATAATTGCTACAACGTGATATTTTTTTTTTTAAATCAGAAAGTAGGTATTGATATTTTTATTAATTTCGATACTTTTTGGGAAGCATATTGATTTTATTTTCAAAAGAGGAGTTTTTAAAATTGCATCTGCATATTTATGTTTTGATTTTGTTAAAAAAGAATGAAGCATATTTCCTGCATGGAGTTTTTGTAAAATCTTGGGCGAACTTTTCCCTCTAATTAATTCTTCTTTGTACTGTAAAAGAACTTTCTATGCCATCCGGATTATCGGCAACTTGCTTTTCGACATTCAGTTCTGCTCTACTCTATTGACTGGAATTTATTACCTTTTTCCAATCTATCTTGGTCTCACGAAATCTCTTGGGGAGTGAAAGAAAGCTTTATTTCTAACAATCTGAACTTCCAATGACCGAGTTTTGGCCGAAAAACAACGCATCCCCAGAGCTCTGCTTTTCCCGTCACTCCTCGCCAAAGAATAAGAGGGTCAGCGAACAAGGGTCCAGTTTTCGGTCGATTTGAAACACTCGGTTTTTATCAGATGATTGTTATCTAACAGGATGTCTCGACCTTCCGCGGAAAGAAAGGACTCTGATCCAGCTAACAATGTTTCGGCAAAAAAAAACGAGTGACCTGATTGGTCCCAGATCCTTTCGTTGTCACACGCGAGGAACAATAATAATGGCTGGTGTTTCTGAATGCGATGCGTCTCCGGTCCACAGGCTATGTATCAATTTTTGTTCGGAATTTCTGTTAATACAATAACAATTGACATAAGGCCTGTCACCGATGGATAATCACTGAAACTGTGAATGCACATCGGTTTTAAATCCGTGCTGTTCTGAAAGTACTATGACTCCACAGAAGCGCAAGGATTATTGTGACCTTCACTCTAAAAGACGGAAGAACAAAGAAATAATAAACTAAAAAAATTAACCACTTCCGAAATGACCTCCTCGAAAGCTGAAGACGAGCAGTTTTCTAGTTTGGTAAAATAATCGTAATAAAAAGAAAAAATGACGGCAGGCTGCCTTTTCAAACAGTCGCAGATGTTAAAGGCGTAGGACTACTTTACTCGCGTGACTCTTTTGTTCCTCGTAAGTTTTTAAGTTTAAGTAAGTTTTTTTTTGTAAATTTCTGTTGTTACCCTTTATCTCTAAAATAAGACATTAGTTATGTTTT
>BGPR01053663.1:0-10360 GCA_013235015.1 Araneus ventricosus | reverse complement strand
TTGAAAACTTTGTCAGCATCGTCATTTACAGTACCTTTAAATCGTTTTTGTTTGCTATCCACTTTTTCTACAGCATCATCAATGTCTTTTCTTTTTTTTTAAAAAAAAAAGTAGCTACCATCGACTAAAAAATCCCACATTTTTTAGCAACATTTCTTGACTAATTTAACTAAATTATTTGCAGCTTTTCTTCAAATGACAATGTTTTATGGCGCATCATCCTAGATTTATGGTGTTAACCCATCGAAAGAGAATTTCAAGGAACAAGTTGTCAGACTAAAGTGATAAATGCAAATGAACAGGTAAATGCCCACCAGGAGTCAGAGGCAACGAACATGTATGCACATTTCAATCACTATGCTGCCCCGGATTCTCCTGTTACAACAGGCTCTGGTTTTTAGCCCCCCCCCCTTTCCGATATCTCTGTTATCTGACATTCTTGACCATAGGGAGTTGTTTTCCAAGGGGGAAAAAAAAAATCAGGATTGTATAGTACCAACATTCTAAAGAGATAAAATTATAGTTATAGACAGATGGGTCTAAAAAGTGAGTATTGTTGTAAAAAAGTTGAAAATACATAAATAGGAATTCAGCCAGGACCAAAGGAAATATCATTATAAGCAGGTTTATTGTTATAGACAGGCTTCACTTTAATATGCTAAGATTATAAGCAAAGAAGATTTTAGAACTTATGAACAAAACAATATTTAAAAACTGATGCAGCAATAGAAGAGTGTGTTCATTTTCATTAGCATCATTCAAATAAATTTTCTGGAAATGAAATATATTAATCTTATTTAAAAATATTTGTTCTATTGTCTATTCTGGAGAAATTATGGAATATTAATGAATTTATAGTAGTTTAATTAACATTTATTATCATTATTTATTAACATTTATAACATTTTAACATCACTAATGGAATTAATTTAGAATTCACCAAGTGTTTAACATTTTTTCAAGTCATCCAAAGCCCATCCTAATTTATGTAATACCTTATTTACATATGTTAGATATAATCAGACATGGCACAGGCTTGGAACAAAAAGAGCTGAACTTCATAAATAATGAATTGTGCCAAACATAAATACCGAGAAGTAAAATAAGTATAATTAATCGCACAATAAAATAAACAAATTTATACAAAAAGTATTTAAGATATTAAAAATATTGCAAAATTATTATATAATAAAAAATTAAGAATGATAAAATTCGAGGCCGAAAAAGCTGAAATCCACGTTTCCGCGGAAATGTGTCATGTCTGTATAATAATTCAAAATATAAAAAATTTTTGTATTATTATAAAAATTTAGAAAACAGATCAGATTAGGTACAAAGCAATTTCTTTTAGCAAGCCTATGCAAATATTTCACTGTGGTGCATAAAATTTTTAACCATTTAATTTTTCACTTCCAAATATTTATTTTTACCTGAGGCAGAGGAATAATTTATAAAGATTCTCTAATTCCATAATTGAGTATTTTTCCCTCTACAATTTCGTTATTAGGTCTCTTTTTAGTTTATATTTTAAGTTACAGCTATATATTTCATTTATTACAATAAAAACATTTCATCAATTACTTTTTATTGGAAAAGCTGCCAAATTTGGTACCCTTTCCAGTTTTTCACCGGAGGCAAGTGATCCATTTGCTTTGCTTTTGCCCCCACTCCTATTTCTTACTTTTAAGTTTTTTTAAAAAAAGTCATTTCCAAAAAGTGTTTCAAAATTTTCATGTGCAATTCATTCTAGTAAACATTTCTGCGTTTTGTTCCTAGTTTTTCTTTAAGTAAAAAACATCCCCGCCCCCCCTCAAAAAAAGTTAAAAAATTTCTACACACCAATGGATTTGATGATAAATAATTTTTTTGCTCATTTAAACTTCCATAAGAAAGCTTTACAGACTCAGCAATGTTTTATTGTGTAAAACGCTAATTTTTTTTTTCCAGAAATGTATTAATATTAAAAGATTGCTGAATTTGATAACATGTTTAGGAAAGTCATTAAAGACATTTGATAAAACCATACAAACCAAATAAAATCAAACCATAAATTTTCCACTAGTCAAGAACATTAAAAGAATAATAAGCAGTAACGATGAAGAGTCAAGAATTCACCGCTCATAGGATTATTCATAGACTAATTCTCGATGCAGAATTTTTTCTCAAAATTGAAACTCACCTTAACAATCGAATCTTGAATCCAAATGAGTTCAACAGGAAATGTTTTATTTTTATAAGAAAGAGTCCAGCTTCGATAATTTTTCTGGTGATTAGATTCCACCTGTTTTAATTTTGCACAGTGATTAATGAAAAGCTTACGAGCAGGTTTTTCGCATAAACTCATTCTGAGATTTACAGAAAAAGCTACCAACTGAATGCATAATATATCGCTACATAATGAACTCTATTCTGAAACTTATCTAATTACCCTAAATTCCAATAGTGATAATAACTATTAGCCGCGCAAAGAGCAAAATTTCTTTAATCTCTTGCCCTTAACACACAGTGAAATATCAGTTCAAAACGCCGATTAAAAAAGTAGCACGATGATGCAATGACAATGTTTACAAATTTTCCTAGTTCGGCCTCTGGAAACAGATATGATGTTAAGGAAGTGGAAAGTTTTGATTTGATGGCAACAAAAATTCGTGAAATTCATTTTCTTAAGAAGATACAATTTGAAGAGAAGTGAAATAAAAAATATGATGTAAACATAATAATCATGTGACTGTTGTTTTTTTTAAGTATGGTTTTGTTCAAAGTGAAACCATCTGACTCAGAGAGAGGAAAGGGATAACAGCCTTCGGAAAGTTATCTGTTTGGTGATTATTACTTTCCGACCTTTCTTTGGTGACATTTAGTTTAACTCTAAAGTTTGTCTTACTTAAAAAATACACTATGACGAGTACTGTAAAATTACGGAATAAATTGAGCAATGTCGTTTCCAGTAATAATGCTGCAAACGAAAGAACTCCACTATTACAACCTTCAGATACTGGATTGCTTATTACAAATGAAGTAAGAGTTTATTAATTTTAGGCATAATTGTGTCAGTTATCATTCTGACGACTAACATTACTGTGCTCTCATTTTCGTATAACTTGATATCAATGCGTATCTTTTATGATGGACTGTTTTTCACATTAACGAAATTAGTCGTACCTATTTAATACTCATATATCACTTTTCATTTCATATAAATGCTGAAAACTGTAGTAATGTAATATATATATGTAACTGCTGAAAAAAGTAACTTTATTGAAAATTTTGGAGAATTTTTTTATTTTAAATTCTAGAAACGTCTGTACTTTTTAAGGGTGATATTCACGTACTCAATCCCGATATAGTTCTACAAATCATTTTATTTTTTGTTCTTTTACTAATTAAATAAGTTTTCATACTTGTATTCTTCAGCAAAATGCCTGTTCCTTATCATGAAAAAAACCATACGCTGTCAACAATGAAAGTACATTTTTAAAAAATATTCAAATATTACAGAAAATAGCCTGAAAATTAATTTAACCGTTAGCACAGTGAGAGAAAATGGTAGATATTTACATTAAAACAAAATGCACTGAAGAGCCAGAAAAACTGGTACACCTGCCGAATATCGTGTAGGCCCCCTCCCCACACACACAGAAGTGCTGCAACACGATGTGGCATGGACTCGACTAATGTCTGATGGTATCTAGGAGGCAATTCACACCATTCATCCTTCAAGACAGGTCACTAATCCATAGGAGTGCGGGGTGGCGGAGATCTATTCTCAATAGCATGTAGCAAGGCATCCCGGATATCTTCAATAATGTTCATCTCTGGGGATTTAGGTGGCCCATGGAAGTGTTTAAAGTCAGAAGAGTGTCCCTGGAGCCACTTGGTAGCAACTCTCGACGCTTGGGGTGCCGCATTGTCTTGCTGGAATAGTCCCAATCTGTCGGAATGCACAATGGACATGAATGAGTGTAGGTGATCGGGCAGGATGCTTAAATACCTGTCACCTATCAGAGTCGTCTCTAGACGTATCAGGGGTTCCATATCACGCCAACTGCACACGTCCAATACCATCACAGAGGCTCCACCAGATTGAACAGTCCCCATACTCGTACATGTGCATCCATCTGATACAATTGAAAATGAAGCTCGTCAGACCAGGCAATGTGTTTCCAGTCATCAACGGTCCAATGGTAGTGTTGTTGGGCCCAGGAGAGGAGTAAAGCTCTGTGCCGTGCAGTCAGCAACGGTACACGAGTGGGCCTTCGGCCCTGAGAGCCCATATTAATGAGGTCCGTTGAATTCACACGCTGACACTTGTAGATGCCCCATCATTGAAATCCGCAGCAATATGAGGAAGTGTTGCACGTCTATCTCGTTTAAGGATTCACGTCTGACGTCAATGGTCCAGCTCTTTCAAGGTCTTTTTCTGGCCGCACCGATGGCGGAAATTTGATGTTTTACCGGATACCCAATATTCACAGTACACTCGTGAAATGGTTGTATGCGAAAATCCAAATTTCATCGCTACTTCGGAGATGCTATGTCCCATCTCTCGTGCACCGATTATAACACCACATTCAAAGTCACTTAAATCTTGATAACCTGCCACTGCAGCAGCAGGAACCGATCTAATACATTTGTCAGACATCTGTTGTCTTATAAAGGCGTTGCCGACCGCATCGGGTTACGATGATTGGTTGCATACCCCCATTATTAGCAAACGCACGCCCGTACCAGTTTTTCTGGCTCTGCAGTGTATGTTTAAATTCCTCATTGCATTTCAACTCATGAATGCATTCTGGATCGTTGTAGCCAGAAATGTATTAAATGGCGGACATTTCTGGTATTAAGCAAATGATAAAAATAATCTTAAACTTTTTTTTTAGCTGAGCTTGCTTCTTTTATTAACCCTTTTGCTAGAAGTGATTTTTTTTTCTTGGCATGACAACCATTCATTAGTTGGCATCTCTCTGTGAGGTTTTTACTGCCATGTTTTTGATGTACAGTTTACTCATCATAGTGAGTGAACCACTTTCCCACAATACTGAAGCTGTGCCACAATTTTAATTTTTACCCGAGTACGAAATGTTAAAGAGATGATCAAGGGATCTATCTGTGATATGACATAAGTATTGACTGAGAATTCAACCATGTAATTGGGATATATGTGACTAGCACCATAAACCTTGCAGTATCCAAGCTGGCAGATAGGTTATAGCAACTTTGACACAGAATAACTTAACCTGTTAGTTTTTGCAATTAAAGTAAATCATCTTTACACATCTTGCATTTATAAGTAAATGTTGTCGGGATCCCAGTGGCAGAATCACCGCGACGCTGCGTCGTACGTCGCAGATTTTGGACAGTGTCTGCAGACTATTTTGTAATAAAGTTTGTCATGTGCTCATAAAATAAATCCCATCATGAAAAATATCAAATTTATTAAACACACTTTCAAAATAACTTAACAATTATTATATAACGCACATTGCTAAAATAACCTCTCCTTCCCCTCTTCCTTTTCTTCCTAAGCTGGGCTCTAATATTTCTGAATTTATTGTAGATGCGGCTAAGTACCTCATATCGGTATTGGTCACGGCCGATGTTTTCTACGCGTTTTATTCCGATATGTTTCTGGCACCGAGCTTTTGGTTTCTGGAATTAACACGTGGTTTTTACTTTGAGATGGCTGCGTATATAGATAAAATTCGTTGTTTTGATTGCGATGCTACATTATTACGATTCGCATTATTTACGCCAGCTGAAAATAAACATCTGAAGTTTCGATCGATCTCTACAGCTGCAATTTAATCATTTTTTAAAAACGGGAGCGGAAAAAAGAACAAATTCTGAAATTGATAAACATGAGGAACAGAGTTCAAGCCAAAATTGCCCCAATTATAAACGTTCTAAGTATTAGTTAAGAAATATGGAATTCATTATTATGCAGATTTTCAAAATGTATCTACATATGTGCAAATGCAAAATTCCATAAAATCAAAAGTTGAATCAAGAATTTTAGAGGATGACAGCTCTGTTCTTCCTTGTTTTAAATAATAAACAATGATACTATGAAATTTTATATATGCATAGTTGCAGAACAATTGATCAGTTTGCATACAAACCATTAAAATGTAAATCAGGATAAATGTGAGAATAAGTTTCAAAGTTTTTGTTTCGTAAAAAAAAGCAATTATATAAATTAAAAACATACAAGAAAGACATTTTTTGACTTAATTTTTTTTTTACAATAAACAGGAGGCATTTAAATTTTTAAATAACATCTAACGTATTGAAGAATATTTCATTTATATGAGCTAGTGATGTATTGTTTTGATAAAATTGCCAAAACAGAAAGACACCAAGTGCTGCGTTTAAAACAGAAAAGTACCCAAATATAATTTTCTGCATAGGTATTTGTATAGTATGCTTAATATTGCTTCCAGACATGTCACATTTCCGCGCAAACGCGGATTTCCGCTTTTTCGGCATCGAATTTTATCATTTTTGGGATCGATGCAAATCTGCATTAAAATTTTTGTTAATATGTTGGGGGGGGTGCTCACGCAAACAAAACTATCACGTCGTGTGAAAATTTTGTGATAGGCTAGCTCGAGCGAAAGAGTTCAATTCATAAGATATCTCGCTAATACGCAAGCCGTTCAGCCGCACGAGTTATGTAACGGCGCTTTAGAGTCTAAGTTTAACATTGAGGAGATGCCTGGTCATTCTTTTCTTATCGCTTTGTCCAATGTCTTTCATTCCTCCAATCAGAATTCATTCAATTTTTGATTAGATGAAAAATCATTACCCGAATTTCTTCCGATCCGAATTTCGTGAGAAAAAAAGATCGTTAGCTCTCCGTAAAGGAAGCCATTTTATTTTTGCGTTCTTTTTACCATTCTTTTCTTCATTTTTGTTAGTTTTTTCGATTTCATTTTTGTTAGTTTTCGTTCCTTAACGTTTGTCTATCAACACAAACATGACACATTTGTGCGGAAACGCGGATTTCAGTGTTTTCGGTATCGAATTTTGCCATTCTTGGGATCGATGTAAATCTGCATTAAAAGTTTTGGTAATGCGTTGGAGGAGGGGAGGGGTTGCGCTCACAAAAGACGTAAATAGCACGTAGACGAAAACTGTGTGCCGTGTACACATTCAAATTAATCTCAGATTTTATAGATAAAAGATCAGTGTCGTGTAGTTTTTAATCTTTAGTTAGCTTAATTACAATTAATTTAGATTTCAGAAAAGAGTTTAATCAAGATCCAAATAAAATATCTTATAAAAGGTACATTTAAATATATTAAGCAAACCGCGTTGTGTTCAAAAATATTTTAGCAATAACCCCAGGAAGTAACATTACACAGACATAAATTTATAAGTAGATAATTCCAGACCTGGGAAATCTGTTAGGACACATTGAGTGAGAACAAAACACAAGCATGAACAAATGACAGAAACTGTGCTAAAAATTAATTTCAGTTTATTTAAGAATTTCAGAAAATGTGAATGCATTTTGGTGGGGATTTACATAGCATGAACTGAGCAAGTATAATGTTGCTCTGGATTCAAAACACTCACATGTCAGTTGGATAAAAGTCAAAGACAGGTTAATTAGAGTTCTTATCAGCACTATGTCTTCTATCCAACCAAAGTAATAAATGTCCTGAAAATTCCCTATTCAAAGTTAATGCTGGTAGTTAAAATGTAATTAGCATGCAGATGCTTGTAAAGGTAGTCAACTAAGTTAAACACACAAATTATAATGCATTCCAAATTCGCATCTGTATTACTTACATATAATATTTGCTCACAAAAGCAACATCCTGTATTTTAGGGACATAGTTAACACACATAGCATACAAGTAACCAAAATATAAAACTTCTTCCTACATTCATTACTTAAATGAGCGTCTGCACAGCACTTAAAATTTACAAATCCGAAAAATATTTTGTGGTTTTGAGCCTACCAATTTAAAACTTTTAAATTAAAATTTTCAATTTCAAAACAAAAACAAACTTAACTGAGGTCATCACTTGCAGTCGGTAGGGCTAGGGGTCTGGAACAGAAGCACAAAAGGAGCTGGCAGGCAGGGCGAGTCTCGGATCAATTTCAGATGCATTTTCTGGAATCCTTGTTGTGGAAATTTCTCTCCCTCCTAGCTGGTATTCAGGCACTAGACCTTGTGGCAATCAGCTCCCATCTGCAGGTGGTTTCGACAGGCTTGCATGGAGAAGTCAGCAGGCACTTCAGTAGTAGGGCTCCAGGACTCACGCTTCAGGTGCTTTAACAAACAGGCATGGATGGTTGTCTGGTCAAATTTCTGCCGGGAAAAGGCCAGGCTGCTCAGAGCCGCTTACACCGCTAGAAGTGGCAGCCTGTCCAGCGCTCCGAGGTAAAGGGGCCAGCCATGGCCGCACTTCCGATTCACCTTCTACGAAACAGTAACCTCGACGCGTGCAAACAGTTTCAAGCTGCCGTTATCATACAGCCGAAATGTTCTATTGTTCAATGGGCCTCTGCTTATCACTCATTCATTACAAAACCGCTAATGGCAGTTATCATTCCACACGTCGAGCATCAGAGTTCACCTTTTTACGCCGAGTTCATTGCCAGAATCCAAAATCTTGTTTTTTCTTGTTCCAAAGTCTTGTCTTTTTCTTTTTACAAAATCTTGTCCTCTCCTCTCTCCGTCAAGCACTCTCCCTCTTATACAAAAATCAGATGTCGTGCCAAGCTTTACCTTCATCACTCCTTCCAGTGCCAACGGTCAAGCTTTTTTTATTGGCAAGGCATGGAAACAAAATCAAATTAATCGTGCCAGGACGCCAAATTGTCCTCAGAAACTCGCCAACCAGACCAGCAACCCCTTGTGCACGCCCCAAAGACTAGCAGATAGCCAATTGGAAAACTAGGACTCTATCCTGATTGGAGGTCGAGGATTCTCAGAAAAAGACACGTCCAAAGGATAATTAATCACTATCAGGGTTCGAAAAAGGGTCTTTGTGTGAAAACAGACAATTTGTCGCTTCAGGACAATAAAATTTGGGTGGTCCGTTACAAGCTTATTGTTAGAGAGTCATAAATCTGGTGGAAACAGGAAATTGACCTAAGTAGAAAGGGAGATTCGGATCCTTTTCTACAAAGGAGAGGAGGACTCAAGAAACAATTTTTTAATTTCAAGCTTAACGGGGGTTCAATAAGCAATTACAGCGATTCAACATGCACGTGCGTTTCTCAAGGGAAAGGGGGAGTATACAGTTAAAAGGAGGCTAGCTGTCCAGGGTTCAACAAGTGCATAAGAAAAAAAAACATTTCAAGTAATTTAGACAAAGAATTAAAATTTAAGTTTCTCAATAAAAATAAAGGAATTTGTCTGCCGACAAAAATAAATAATAATTAAAATAATCGACACCACATCAGAAAGAATGTATATTGAAACGTATTCTTTAATTTAGAGTGTTAAATACAAAATGTTGAGCAAAAAGCAGTCTGCTTTTGAACATTTTAGAAAAAAGATTTTTTACGTGATGCTATTGATAGTAACGTGCAAAAATTTAAGGTCATCAGGCAAATGTTACTAGGAGGAACTTGATAGTAAGAAAATAGCTATGAGAAAAAAATAAAGAAAAACCCCCAATCAAAGAAGGAGATAAAAATTTAGAAAATGAAGGAAAATAGCAGACTGAAGCATGAAAGAAAGCTTGAACTGTTAGACTTTTGTTTCTCATTTTTTGAGCTTAATAATTATGTATAATCAAAAAAAGTTTTTACATGGCCATATTTTTTAGTGAGATCATTTTTATCATAGTTTTTATTTTAACAAAACTTTATACGTAATTCATTTTCACCCATTAATTTTCTTTTAAATAATAATTCTACAATATTTTTAATATTCCAAGCACTTTTTGTATAAATTTATTCATTTATTGTTCAATTAATCATACTTATTTTGCTTCTCGGTGTTTATGTTTGATACGATTCCGTATTTATGAAGTTCAGCTTTTTTTGTTCCAAGCCTGTATCATGTCTGTACTTCTGAAACAACTTGATACTTCATTATTGTTAATTATCTTCCCAAAGAAAAGATTAATCTTCATATTCTTTTGTTTATTAATTTATACAATTATATTATACAAATAATATAGATGTTATATGGTTTTTAATTTACATTTATCGTATTTTAATAGCTGCAAGTTGATATAAATAACTGAAAAAAGAAAGCAAAATATTTAGTCCCACACTATTCTTGCAGACTATTTTAAGAGATTCAACCTCCCTGCCAGACTATTGAAAAAGTATTCTCAGCTACTGGGTCAGGATAGAAAAAATTAGCAATACGTAACTGAAACGAAGTAACAG
>BGPR01053660.1:0-10360 GCA_013235015.1 Araneus ventricosus | reverse complement strand
GATTTTAAAATTGTGTCATGAGGGCATCGCAGCGCACTTGGGAACTAAGAAGACGAAGGATAAGATACTTCGTTATTATTTTTGGCCAAATATTATAAGAGACACAGAAGAATTTGTAAAAACGTGCCATCCGTGTCAAAAGGTGGGTAAATCGGGTGAAATGAAAAAAGCGCCGTTAAAGTTAGTTCCGATAATTTCGGAGGTGTTTGCTAGATTAAACGTGGATATAGTAGGACCTTTGCCAGAGTCCGATAATAGGAACAAATATCTGTTAACAGCCATATGTTTATCATCCAAGTATCCAGATGCTATACCATTGGCGGATGTGAAATCTACGTCCGTTATTGACGCACTAATTCAAGTGTTCAGTAGACTAGGTTTTCTCAGAGAATTACAGATGGATCTCGGGACAAATTTCACGAGCGAGTTGACCGAAACCTTTCTAGAGAAATTCGGGATTAAGGCGGTACATTCGTCCGTTCATCGACCCCAATCAAATGCCGTGGAACGGTTCCACAGAACTATTAAACGTCTTTTAAGGGTGTTATGCTATGAAAGCGGAGAAAATTGGGAAAGAACTTTGCCATTTGCACTTTTAACGTTGAGAACCGTAACTCACGAATCGACTGGATTTAGTCCGGCGGAGTTAGTGCATGGTAGAAACCTAAGAACTCCAGAGACCCTACTGTTCGAAAAATGGGCGGAGTTGGGAGAGGAAGAAAACCCAGTGACAGAGTATGTTTTTACCTTAATAAATCGGTTAAAGAAATGTCAGGATCTAGCAATCGAGAACATGGAAAAGGCGCGAGACAAGCGAAAAAAATGGTATGACAGGGGAGCTGTAGAGAGAAAGTTTAAGCCAGGAGATATGGTTTTGGTAATGGCAACAATTAAGCCAAATAAATTAGCCGTGAGTTGGATGGGACCGGGTACTGTAATTAGCCAAATATCTGAGACAAATTACCTTGTTAGCCTGCCAAACAGGAGGGAAAAATCCCAGATTTTCCACATAAATTTATTGAAACCCTATCACAAAAGGGCGGAAATTGTAAATGTCTTATTGAGCGAACCTGTAGGCCCCGAGCCAAATGACGTGGATTTGGAAATTGTATACCCAAACGCAAACCCAGATATTTACGACTTTGACGAAATAGTAAGAGAGGGTATTTTAAAAGAAAAATGCACTCCGGAGGAGTTAGGAGAGTTAGAAAAGGTTCTGAACCGTCATAGGAAATTGTTTTCTAACGATCCAGGTCGAACCGACTTAATCGAACATAACATTGTATTAATTTCAGATCAGCCTATTCGAATTAGACCTTATAGAACGTCAGCTCGCCAAACAGAGATCTTGAAGCAAGAGATTAAACGCATGCTGGATTTAGGGGTAATCGAGGTGGGAAAATCAGATTTCAGCAGCCCGTTAATCTTAGTTGAAGCACCGGGAAGAGATCCGCGCCCTTGCGTAGATTATCGGAAGTTAAATTCAGTAACCCGTGCAGAATACTTTCCCTTGCCGAACATTGAAGAGAGAGTTGAAGCAGTCGCCAGCGCCAAATATATTACGGTCATTGATCTGACGAAAGGTTACTGGCAAATTCCGTTGTCACCACAGGCACAGAGATATGCTGCATTTTCAACACCATTTGGATCTTACAGACCGTTGACCATGCCTTTCGGACTACTAAATGCGCCTTATTGCTTTAGTAAGTTCATGGCAACCTTGTTACAAGGGTGTGAGCAGTATTGCGTGCCGTATCTGGATGATATTGCCATTTTCTCTAACACATGGCAAGACCACATGGAGCATATAGATGAGATTTTGGGTAAAATCGCGAGGGCCAAACTCAAAATTAAACCAGTTAAGTGCAAATTTGCACAGGATTGCGTAAAATATTTAGGTCACATGGTAGAGGGAGGTTGTAGATCACCGGCAGAAGCAAAAATTCAAGCGGTTTTGGATTTTCCTACGCCCCGTTCCAAAACTGAAATCAGAAAAATTCTAGGCATGATTGTGTATTATTCCCGTTATATTGAAAACTACGCAACGTTAGTCGAACCCTTAACGCGCGCACTAAAAGGTAAAACGCGGAAGGAAACCATCGAGTGGACGGAAGAAATGGAGAAGGCCCTAGAAAATGTAAAAGGTAAACTGACGCAAAACCCCGTATTGTTTGCACCAGATTTTAAGAGGGAATTCATTGTGCAAACGGATGCATCCGATCTCGGAGTTGGAGTTATTTTAACACAAAGAATAAATGGGGAAGAACATCCAATCTTGTATTTAAGTAGGAAATTTTCAGGTCCCGAAAAACGTTATAGCGCGACAGAACGAGAGTGCGCAGCCATCATTTTGCCATCAAGAAACTACGTTATTATCTTGATGGACAGAAATTCAAAATAGAAACGGATCACAACCCATTAGTCTGGCTCAAAACGAATGCCGGAAATAATCCCAGACTAATGAGGTGGGCTTTAGCCTTACAACTGTTTAACTATACAATTGTGCACAGGCCTGGGAAGGAAATTGCCCATGTCGACTGTTTGAGCAGACTATAGACTGCAAATCTGGAAAATTGTAAATAAAAAATTGTGTAATTTGTATTTCTATTCTTAGTATATTTTAGGTGTAGATAAAGGACGCAGGTATAAAAACTTAGGAGTAGGTTTAGTCTAGCCTCTTTTGTCTGTTAGATTGATTATCGATGTAGAATTGTGGAGCCTTTTGGCCCCGAAATTCCTCATTTCGTAGGGGGTGCTGTGAAGATTTCAGAACAGCGGCTAAAATCGGCCCCGCCAAATTAGACACCTGGACCTGTCGGCAAAACTCCACAAGAGAATTCGTACAAAGAGCTTCTTTTCACTCCATATCTAGTGACACTTGGCACACAAAGCCTTTTCGGAAACTCCCAATTAAGAAGGAGTGATGGATGTCCGTTCTCAGTTGAACTGAGACGCGACGGTCCATAAAAGAGACCGCTAATAGCCAAGACTGTCACTGGATATAAACCAACCGCCTGGTGAAAGGAAGACCTCATTGGTGGACCTCATGAATTGGGGCGGAAAACTTCACTTGTTGGGCGGACCTCGTCCCTAGAAAAATGAAGATTTAAGCAGCGGCGAGAGAGAAGGAGAGGAGAGTTGATTGTGATCGGTGATCATTTTTTTGATCGGTTTCCGATCTTAGCATTCGCGTTTGGAGTGCTGGATCTTCGGATCGGTGGTAGAAGAACTGAGTCCCTTGCGGCCAGTTGTGAAGCAGAGTTCAGAAGCTGTACGCTTCGCTTTAACTATTTGAGGAGAGCATAGCTCTCGGAATTGAACTGTTCGAGTTTATTCGATATGAGCGGATGCTCATGAACTTTCAATTATTGAACATTCAAAAAAATTTCAGTAGAGCCGTTGCTCTAAGTGACTGGTAATTCAATCTGCAGAGGCGGTCTCAAACACCATCCTACAAATTTACTCACGTCTGTAATATTCTGTATATAACTTATTATTTATTCTGTAATCTATAATAATCAAGATACCTCGAGTAACTTTAAAATAAAAGTATTAGAATTGATCCTAGTCTAGCTGTTGACTCACGCTACCCGTGGTCTCTTGACGTCACAGTAGTTATTAAAAGATATGAATCCCGAGGCACGGTACTTTTAAAAAAAATTTAAAAGGACTTTTAAATGTGAATTTGTGTACGGATATCTATATTAGAATTTTGAAATATCTGGCTCGCAATATTTACTTCATTTAATATGTCAAACCAAATAAATAAAGTCAATAAAAATTGAAATGAAGTTTATTTTCGATTTATTGGATTTATGATTTCTTTTTCATGTCAATAATATATTCACAAAGAAAATTCGAAGCTATAAAATATTGTGATACTTGAATGTGATCTCACAGATTTCACACTTTTGAAGCGACATTCCCACGTCTTTTCCGACAGTGGTTTTGGAGTAAGATACAGCGAGTGAAAAAAGTGCTTTTTTAATGTATCGCAGCACATTACAGAACTTGCAAAAATATTATATATGCTTTCATATAAGTCACAAAAAATGAATATACAGAGAAGAAGGTTTTGAAATATCTCTAAGAACAAAATTCAAATTAAGACTTCTGCAGAGTATATAGTGTGATTTGGAATTCTTTGCAAGGTAAGGGCTTTTGCAAATCCTTATGCAAAACCTCTCACAGTAGATCCGTTATAGTTAGAAATACCATAATTTGTTTGGTTGAAATCCAGACACGTCGAGGGGGGGGGGGCAAAGTATAGTACAAAATTCTAAAACCTGTCTGCCGAGTTTGTCGAAATGAAAAAAAAAATTAAGACGTCAGAATTCAAAGAATATACAATTTTTATTAATGTTTGGTAATTCAAAATTATAATAATGAAAAACAGAATTAAAACAAAACTGTCAAAACTTTTAATTTTTCATTTGAACTAGTGCAGGTCCATTTTTTCATTAACAATGGATGTAAACAATTAATATTCTTTCATCGGCGGAATGGCATTGGCTTTTGTGAAAACGCTCTCTACTATAACCAAACTTTTTTCTCGCCGCATTCACTGGCATAAATCCAGACATTTTGAAGATCCGGACATTAGTTCTGACGTGAGCTTGAAATCAACCGCAACATTTGGCAAACTAAGCGCTCTTCGTTTGGCGAGAATTCCGTTTCGACCAAAGTGCAAATGTGACTCAAAGGTCACGGCACAAAGCGAAATTAGAGTTCCGCCGGTTCTATGTGCGCCAAACGAAATGAAGCTCTTTTCTTAACCCCCAAAATTCAGTGGAATGTCCCGTTTCCATAACAACCGCCACCGGGATGTCTAGGGTTTTTTTCGTGACGGTAAGACAGTGCGTAGTGCTGTTAAATGTAATTACGTTTTAAAGTGGGTTCATCTTAATAAATGACTTTTATAGTATTCTTTTCGTCGTGCTTAATATTGGACTGTTCTAACGTTCATCGATATTTCAACAGCAAAATCGTAGGCTTGGTTTCTTCCTATATTTTTCAACAAGACTATATGCCATGTAACAAGTTTATCGGCCCAGAATTTTGCAACAAGAGTTAGGCCTAAGAAGGTTATGGTCTCACAAAGGCAGAAGGCTTCTGGACATAGCCTAACTGGGATTATGGGCCAAGTTGGTTGTCCCTAACACGCGCCATATATCTAACGCGTTTTTGTCAATTAAACTCGTTTACCAGAGGTTTTTTTTTCCGCGTATAGTTTGCTGCTCAAAATGAAAACATCAGCAACTTGCAGCACCTCAAAATTTTAACCATAGAATCTAAAAAGCCTACTCTAAAGTATAAGCAAACCGTTTGATATCAGGTTATTATGATAGTGGAAATATACTATAAGTGCAAGATTAGATTTTTCCCTTTTTTTTCATTTGTGTTAATCTTCCGAAATGAGACAAAGCAATAATATTTCAGCAGACCTTGAACTCTCACATTTCCAATTAAAAAATATGATTATTGGCTATACATAAAATTTTCCAATAAATAGCAGTTCCAATAATTTTCCAAAAAATTTCCAATAAAAATAAAATAATTTCTCATATCCGAAATATACAAAGAGAAAATATTACAATTGTTAAAATAAGACCTAGAGATTTTGATGAATCTCCACGTTTTAGATTGTCCCGAGTAAGAAAAATAAAATCCATTTTGGATAGGTCTGTCTGTTTGTGAACACGATAACACAAATTTGGAACAGGATAAAGAAATAAAATTTTGTTTGTGGTCTTTAGACAAAAACCGCAGAAATGATATCTATCAACGGAATGTTTGTCCGTCCGTGTGCACATGAACACGATAAGTCAAAAGCGCAATGAGCTAAATGGATGAAATCTGGCATATGGTTTTACTATCAGAAGCATCTGCGTCAAATTAGATTTCCATCAAATTTTAGACCAAATCCGTCTACTGGTTATTGCATTGGGGACCCCCCCCCACACACACACACACAATTTTTTTTTTCACTTGCCAAGGAAATTTCAACTGTTTTAGGGTATCTTGAGTATGCTGATTTCAAAACTAATTTCACTTTTGCCGAATTGGCTCTAGTTTTTGAAATAACGTATATTATCAACATTTCAATCATATCTGCAGTAGAGTGGGCCGATAAAAATAAATAAATACAAATATGTCGCTATACAGCGGGAAAATTTGCGAATTGGTGAGAAATGAAACGAGGAAAAAAATTACTTAAATTTATTGATATCTTCAGCTCCAATGTTATTTAGGTCTAAAAAAATATCAAATTCATTTATTTTCTTTGTTTAGGATAGCACTTGCAAAGCTAAGCTCCAAAACTAGAATATTATTTGTAGTTCAGAACATATGCCAAGAATACAGCAGGTAACAAAAATTAATACACCTTTAAGAAAAGACTTCGGTTGCCAGAATATCGAAGTAATGAAACAATCACGGAAGTTGAGGCACACACATGGTGGCAGATTACTGTTAGGGACTCCAACGCGAATCTTCCATTGCACGTAAAAGGAAATCATATAGAAGCTTTTCCATGAATTAATTGAACTAACTTACCTAATTTTCATTTTATTGAGCTTAATCCAATATCATCATGTATTTTTTTACCATACCATTATGATTAATCTATTTTATTTGTTGAAATTCATTTCTTTATTTCATTCGTTTATATTGTTTTGAATTTATTCTTTAACTTACATTTGACACAGATTTCGTGTGATTTATGCATAGATTTATCTTTTGATTTATATATTGGTAACACTTTAGGATTAAATTGATTTAATTTTATTATTGATTTACGTATGCAATAGTTTCAATTCGGTTTGAGTAGTGACTACATATTACTATTGAAATTTACTTTTCACTTTATCTTAAAAACTAGAGCCAATCTGATAAAAAGAAAGCCAGATATGGAATCAGCACCACGAATTACCCTATCAAATATGTTAGGAATATCATTGGCAAAACATCAGTGTTGCACAGTGTTATCAGTCCGTCCCTCTATTCGTGTGTAAATGGACGCGATTACTCAGAAATGCAAGAAACTAGACAAATGGAATTTGGTATATGGTCTTAAAGCCAAAATTATGGAACTGTGTCAAATTTTGAACCCTACTGGTGAAAGCGAAGAGATTCTAAACCAGTGACGGCGAACCTACGACCCGCGAGTCAGACACTGGCCCACGAAAGCTTTTGAAATGACCCACGCAATGATTTTTATAAATTTATTTTATATTTCATAAAAGAAAGAACAGACAATCGGAAATATTAAAAACTTGAAGTATAAATGTCTAATGTCGAATTTATAAAAAAAACTCCAAGTGGACGTTGGCTAACTGGTTTTCTATCGTATCACAGCACCTGGCGTGGTAATTCATTGTATCATCTTCATTGATACCAATTTTTTTTTTTTCACGTCGTTACTTTATACTCTTCACTCACGCAAGTAAAAGCTGCAAAATAAAAAGGAAACGTAATTTTTTAGAGGATTTTAAAAGTGAGAAAAAAAGGGGTTAAACGTCAAGTTTTTCTGATAACAAATTTTGGGCGTTTCGAAATTATTGGTACCCTTCTTACCACACACCCTTTCCAAGTGACGCCACTGACTTAGTGACCACGGGCTAATATTAAAAAAGAAAGTGAACAAAATTTGACCCACTTCTCAAAAAGGTTCGCTATCACTGTCCTAAACAGATTTTATCAGCAGGGAAAAGCGTACGAGGAAGCTAATCGTAAAAACCTGTCATACTGTGGAAATATACAAAAAAACGGATGGTAGAAGTCCCCTGCTGGTAGGTAATGTAATTGTCATATTAATATGCTGAATTTTTTCTTAGTTGCTTAGTACAAACAATAATATAAACATATCCGTTTTAAAGAGCAGCCAGTGACCAGCGATTTTACCCAAAGCGCACAGTCGCGACTGACCAATATCTTCGAGCCTCTAACGATTTAAAGATTATTATTTATCCTAAATAAAATGCCTTAACCAGATATATAGAGAAAAAAAATTTCATTGGGAACCGTTTTGAAGACAATTTACTACTATTTATAGTTAAAGGCAATAATTTGAAAAAATATAAATGTTAATAATTAATTAAATTTTTCTGTTACAAAGGGTTATATAAGAATGTATAAAAGAAGATAAGCTGTGATTATGTAATTTCACACACTGAAAACTCCTTGAAAGAATTATATGCCAATTTTCTTAGAAAAAAATGAGACAAATGAAATAAATCAATAAAAATGTATCTTTATTACAAACTAAAATATTTATATTAACATAGAATCTATGTTCACAAAATGATTGCATGAGTAAAATAAACAGATGGTCTCAAAGGCAACACACATTTTATATATAAAAAAACTTTTTCAAAATGATTGCGATAATGAATAATTTCGAAGCTTATTCTGTTAAAGTTAGCTTTTAAAATGCATGCTAATCAAAATGAGAAATAAAATTAATAACCCCCTTGCAAAACGCATTTTACTAAACAAGTAGTTAAAGAAATAGATGACATAATTCCTTCTTTATGCGAGAAAATAACAAACAACTAAGAAATCGCGAAATTCCTTATTGAAAACTGCCTCTCCGTAAAATAAAGACAATTTCTTTTAAATATTCATTAGTACTGTTCATTCTTACTATTCATCATTACTTCTCCGGTTTAATAAACAGCCATTATAATTATCATTACTATTTCTGATGAATGATCTGTGTAGCAAAATACACGTTATATCTTCGTTTAGCAAATTCCATTTGCCCAAATATCAAATTTCCAACAAATAAGGTCTAACGATTCAAATTCTATTTAAATTTAAGATAAATGTTTAAAAAGGCAGAAATTCATTCTAAAAAATGCATAAAAAATTAGGGCGATCCAATGACATTCTTAAGCAAAAGGGAAACATATTTTGCAATTTATTAAGAAAAAAAAAGATCATTGCTTATATTTTTCTTACGAACAAGTGAAAGCCTCGAAAACCTTTAGCTTTCGAAATTTGTCATTTTATAATAAAATGGAATTTAAAAAGACATAGGATCACTCAAAAGAAAGAAATCCCACGTGCAAAAGAACGTTTCATTTCCTTATATTGTCTTTAAAAGAGAACATTTTGTTTAATAATATTCTGCAGGGGGATACAAATATTTTCAACTTTTAGAAAGCGTCTTTATCACAAATTTCTAATAATTATGTGTTGCGTTCAGATAAAATGAAAGAAATTAACCTATAAATATCTATTTCGCCGGTTCACAGAAGAAAATAAAAACATGAAAAATAAGTAAGTAATAAAATAAAGAGTTTTAGTCATAGACTGCACACACAAGCGTTTAAGCATCCCAGATTTTGTCTTTATGTGAAACATTAAAGATATTAAACTGTTTTGTACACACAATGCTACTGCATATCCGAAGGTTTCTTTTTCTATTCAGAGTCCTGGAGAGTAGAAATATACGAGTAGGTGAAATATGAGAGCAAAGAACGATAAAATAATTTATTTCACTTAACAGATTTTAATCCATGTGGGACGCTTTGTATTTTTTATTTCTGCAGAGCATCTTTCTTTGGCCATTTGTACTTTGTCAGATGTTTCTATATAAGTGTGCTTGTTTTGTGTTTCTGTGCTGTAACTATTTTTTCTCCTTTTTTTTATCGGAATAGTTGTCACTTTACCTTTTTATCCACCAAATGCATCTTAAAATGGTACTGCCGAGAAAACACTTTGTAAACCAAGTCCAAGTACATGTTTCCCTTTTGGCATGTTTCAGTGACCAGCTAATTAAATAATTGTAGCTGAAAAACACTTTGCTGCTCATATGATAGATGTATAATTTCTTTTTCATGTAAAAAAATAAATGTCTTTTTAAATGACTCTGAACGAAAAATACCTTACTACAAAAGTTACAAGGAAACGTTTCATCTTTCGTATTCGTCCGTAAATGAGTCTTTAAATTTCGCTGTTGAAAAATGTTTTACTGCACGTATGTCACTCAGGAATATGTTTCTCTTTCGTACGCGCCAGTAAATGTCTCTGATTAGTAAACACTCTGCCACGTAATTCACAGACCTACTAGTTTCTGTTTTGTAAGCGTCAGTAAATGTGTCTTTAACTTTCCCTGCTGAGAAAATGCTCAACTGAACATCTAGCAGGCATAAGGCTTCTCATTCGAATGCGTCAGTAAATGTCTGCTTAAATTTCCGCTATGAGGAAATGCTTTATTGCACGTCTCGCAGGCATACGGTTTCTCTTTCGTATGTGAAGGTAAATGAATCACTAAATTACTTGTTTGAGAAAATGTTCTGCTGCATAAAATCACATGCGTATGGCTTTTCTTTCGTATGCATCCTCCTTAAGTGTT
>BGPR01053659.1:0-10360 GCA_013235015.1 Araneus ventricosus | reverse complement strand
GCATAATGTGATCCAACGCTATTATTATTAGCATAATGTGATCCAACACTATGAAAGTAATAAGAAAACACATTAGCCTGTGAAAATCGCAAGATAGCCCAGAAAATAGACTTGCTTCAAACCCGTGGAAATCGCGGGATACGCACTCGAAGAGTTAAGGCGACCTTCGCCATTCCTGATTCAGAATCCCTGGCACATCACGCAGTTTATTTTCGTTGCTTTAAGAATAATTCCTTTGCTGTTGCAAATTACTGTTCAATTTGTTTTTGTTTATACAGGGTGCCCACACTTATCGTGGTCCAATAGCTAACTTCTGAACCGTTAGAGATAGATATATAGTTCCAATTGGAAAAATGCTTTAAATGAAGGGAAGAATTACATTTTATATTTTTTGAGTGAATAAATATATTCCTGAACAAGTTACGAAATCTAAATTTTTAAACAGTCCCCCTGTCCTATCAATCATATTTAGTCAAATATTCTTGACACATGAACATTTTAAACAAAAAAAAAAGTCCCACTCTTCTGCGACTAAAACTGACCGAGTTACGGACCTTTGGATATCGCCGACTTAGACCACTTTACACCATTTCAATAGCCGTCTCGAAGACGATCCACCCATCAATGCGCAGCACTTGCTCGACGAGGCCGCCGATAGGTTCAAAATCATGGAATTCGAAGCTCCATAACTCGGTCAGTTTTAGTCGCAGAAGAATGGGACTTTTTTCGTTTAAAATTTTAGAGAGTCAAACATATTTTACTAAATATGACTCATAGGACTGGGGAACGTATAAAAGGTTAGAATTCTTAACTTATTTAGAAATATATTTAGCGACTCAAAAAACATAAAATGTAATTCTTCCCCTCATGTAAAGCATTTTTTCAATTGAAACTATACGTCTATCTCTAACGGTTTAGAAATTAGCTATTGGACCACGATAAGTGCGGACACCTTGTATAAGTTAGATATTGTTAATTTTCGTTTATACGATGCTGACCATTTGTTTGAGAGAGAAAATATTTTCCAAAGAGAAATGCTTCGCACTTACACACTTTTCGATACGTGCAGATACTTCTCCCAATACACATCGAAATCCTTGAACTGGTACGTGTAGATGATGATGAGGACGAGCATGGAGAAGACGATCACAGTCAACCAAAAACCGTACATTATTCGCCTCCACAGCTGATAGGAAAACTAGAAACGAATGCTTTGGGTCAGCAATAAAACTCAATTAGGCACACTAAATATTTTTTAAAAAAGGACCAAAATTGGCTTAATATTTTTTTAAATAAAAAATATATAATATTAAGTGCTACAACACATAGATCCTATTTTTGGATTTAAAAAATGATAAGGCATTTTTATATATGAATATATAAGATTGATTTTGTTTTGGCGAAAGTCTGGCTTCTTAGAGAAAAAGATTCAATTTTTAGAACTCCTACCTGCAGGTGACTCTTGATGAAGTATTGATAGGAGGAATTCTATTCTACTTTTTACAATAATACCTTTTTATTAAGGTTGCTTGTTTTTTTTTTCTTTTTCTTATAAAATGTTTGTCTACTATTGTTTTTCGGTTGTAGCAGCATTTAGCGCACTCTGGAAAAAACACATTTATGCATAGTTGAGAATGGAAAATAAGGGCTTTTTTTTCTCTCTTAATATATCTGAATTGGTCTCCTTCCCATACTAGAAAAGAGATTTCTGTCTCAGCCTCTTCTTTCCTTCTTTTCTTTTTTCTGCCTTTCTATTCCTCTTATGGGAATATAGATGGCGCCACGGACACTAGTGTTTAATGTTTTGCTTTTCTCAAAAGCGCGGTCAAATATTTTAATCTGGCTTGTTTCTTCATGGGGTAAGTTTTTGATTTTACTTTATGAAAGCTTATTAATTAAGCTTGATGGCTAATATTTTGTTCGTCTTATTAGCGTTGTTAATGTTATTTCCTTTTCCTTTTGATGTTTGTTCTTGTGGATTTGCTACCTGGTTTCTCTGTTTGGGGAGTTGGGGAATGAGAAGCTCTGTCTTAGCCTAAAAGGCTTGCTTCTTACAGAAAATTCCTTAAATATTCTTTTGAATCCATTTCGAATAGTTCTTAGCCCTTGAAAAGGTGAACAAGAATGGATTCCTTGTTTTGTTGTTTGCTTTTCATTTACTTCAAATTACTCTAGAATTGCTTATATTACCTTTTTTTAATTTTGGCTTTATTGGTATATCTGTCTGGAAAAAATATATCATCTATAATATAATGTAATATTTTTGGCCATTATCGTTTACGGAGCTTTTAGGCTTTGTTGATTTGTTTTACTCCTTTTCTCTTACTTTTTGGGTTTGTATTTTTCTGGTAAAGTGCTGCTTTCGCGCCTTTCCTCTAAATGCAAGTATTAATTTTCCTCTTAATATTTTTTCAGACTGTTTATACGAGATTGAAATCTGAAATGTTTATTAAAGTAAACTGTTTTGTCAATAGGTTTTACTGAAAATAATGACATGAAAAGACAAAATTTCCTCAATAATTGACTTTTCTTCCTCACCACAAAATAGTTTTTGGATACGGACAAAAATAAGTAAATGGTATAAAGCAATACATTTACAAACTTGATCATGATAAAGCAAATAAAAACAGGATGGAAGAAAGAAAAAAACTTAAATAACAAGAAGGAGCGGGGAGGTTTTTTTTTAAATTATTATTTAAGCAAGCTTTTCTGTTTGAAAATTTAACAACCATGCACATAACATGCAAAATAAACAAAGGCCCTCTCTACCGAGAAAAGTCTTTAACTTTGTAACTGTTATACTTCTAGAGTTGACTACACCAAATACTGTACTACAAAATATTATGTACTTGCAAAACCCACATATGATACACCAAAGATGTGCAAAACGATATCAATTAGTGTAGGGCACACATTAGAAAAAAATAATTTTTAAACTTTAATTCTGAATTTAATTTAAAAATTTATTTTTAATGAATTAGTTCAAAAATAATTAATTGTTTAATTAAATTTTCTATACAGAAAAAAAACCTTTTCTTCTTCAAGATAAAAAGGTTTTAACTAAATAATTTTTAGCTATTTGTTAAATTATTCGAAATTGCTCAGGAAAAAGGTAAAAATGATAGAGTCACGCAATTATGAAACACTGCGGAGTTTAGAGTTGAAAAAAAAAAATAGAAAAAAAATTAACTTCTTAGACCACAAAAGAAAAATGGCTTTAAAAAAAACTTTTCACGGAAATTTCATTGTATTGGCAAAAACAATAAAGTTTGTAAGGGTAAGGCACAATAAAGTTTAATATAAAAGCATAAATATATTTACTTGGAACATTAAAATAAAAAATAAAAACAGGAACATGTATACAATGCGGTACACCACAACAACTTGACCTCCCAGCGAAATGACCATCAACATCGTTGCCACAATCCATATCCAGTATTTGGTTAATAAATTTGATATCGTTTCGGCCACCACACGGATATATGGATTCGGTGACGTCACAGAAGGTACAATGCTGAAGTGCCTTTTGATAGCTAAAACGAAAAGAAAAAAAAATCATAAAGCAACATTTTAAGGAAATACACGAGTCGAAATGGATGACAGCATGGATTAGGAAATAATTCATTTTAAAAATGTTCAGATCAAAGGAAAGGCTATCCAACTTTAACTGATGAATATATCACTGGAAATTCTTACATTGATAAAACATGTAGGCAAATGGCAGCCATCGCATCGTTTTGTGCATGATAAGGTAAACATTTTTAAATTTTCGGTTTAATTTCTAAAGTGCGAGAGCACTGTTCTGATGCTAAAATATTCTGCTGCTCACAAAAAAAAATGTTTGTGTGTGCGATGTCCACACGAATCTATCGCACTTACAGCCTTGAAATTTGACACACAGGTAGTCTTAATGGCGACTCAATGCACCTCGAAGCCCGAATTTTAAAATTTAATCTAGAAATTTTTTTTTATTTAATGTTGTTTTGGTTGATTTTTCGCACTAATTTCTCAATAAAATGGTTTTGACTAAAAAATAGATACACCATCGGAAAGAGCACACGATTTCTGTTCTAATGAAGTTAGTTTTGAATTTCAAATGTAATTTACTGAATTTGGGCGAATTTTTAAAAAATAGTCAGTTTTGAAGGCGAAATTTTATTTTTGTTTTTTAATTTGCTGCATCCGACGTTCTAATAACATTATTATTTTCAATTTTTTTCAGCTTATAACTGGAACGGTTCTGTCGGATTTAAAACAAAAACGGTTAAAATAGCTTTTTCCTTTTTTTAAAATTAATTCTTTCCTGGTCATTTGAAAGATATTTTTCCCTAGCGAGCATACTCCCGTGGAAGTTTCTACGGGGCCTTCTCAACATGCATTGTTGCAATTTCATTGGCTGACGGTGCAGAGCGTAGGATATGCCATAACCTTCAACTGAATGACTTCGATTATTATTTTCGGCAGTGTCTTAACGTGTTTATGCCTCGCATATTTTACTTACTGTATAATAATGATTTTCACGTTGCAATTTTTTAATATTGTTTCGGATTAACGCACTCTATATTGTTTTTCTACAGTTGAAATGTCTTTTACGCGAAGAAAAATAAGCGGGAAAATCAATAATGCGTATCATTTGTTTTGTTTTCATAACTTTTTCATGTCATTGTGGGCGTTTTTTTCCCCCATTTTGTTGAATTCCTGATTCCACGGGCAACGCCGTGCGCGTACTGCTAGTTCATTATAAAATAGAAATTCTAATTTATGCATAATAATTCACATACACAATAACCTAAACACAAAAAATCCAAACCTCCAGCAAAATAGGCCTTTATTCAAAAATAAAGGTCCCGGTGATGACACAAGCATCTACTCATATAATATGCTTTCCGGTCAAGTACAAGACCAGCTTTATTAGTGTAAAACTATATATACAACGTTTCTCCTAAACTCAGTCCCTTAAGGAGTTCTTGAGAAGTTAAGTAAACCCAATTACTAAAACTACTGCCACTACTCATAAAAATTAATGTCACTACATTTAATAACATCAAAATGAATTTTTATGACACAAATCACCTTTTGGCACCATTTCAATGATTTCACAAGATACAATATGATGGGAATGATATCTCCACATCGTTATTATGTCCATTTTTGCTTCATATTTTTTGCACTTGTAAGCTGAGAACTCGCAACAGTGTTTAGAAACGTGAGTATTATTATTTGTTATGATTCAGCAGTTCAGTGAATTTTGAAAGGGGATTACAGCCTTTGTTGCTTCAAATCCCATAACTCCTCTAATTCAAGTTCAAGTTCGAAAATTTACTACGCATTTTATGGTTAAGCATTTGCGTTTTTCTTTCAAAAGAGTTTCAATTTATTATGCTATAATTGCTATTGAGTAGCGATCAGTTAATCTATTACGGATACTTAAGGGTTGAAATCTAGAAGTTGGTACAGAGTCTTAAAATGCCGCCAGATCGCCAAAGCAACACCTTCACCGCCGCACTTATCTGGCGCCAAAGCTAATGCATGTAATACTTGCATTAGCTTTGGCGACTTGGCGGCATTTTAAGACTGTGTACCAACTTCTAGATTTCAACCTACTACTTAAGAAACTGCCTATATTCTACGAATTCAAAAAATAACAGATTCGAAGTCTAAATAAAACACAATATGTTGGCGCATATGGTTAATATTTTTGGTAAAACTGAAAAATTGCTAACTAATTAAAACTTACATAAACAAAAGTTTGAAATATTTCTTTGAAGAAACTCATACTTCAAACAACTTTGTAATTCAATACTTTATACAAAGTAATTAGCACAGTGACAGAAGCTTAAAGTGGCAATTTCGTGGGGAAAATGAGCAATAACTTGATGGTGGGTGGGCAAAAAATTTGTATCAAAATAAACTTGACGAGTTTGAAGGTGCAAAATCATATAAATGAATCAAAAGCAATGGACTCGAATATAATATGTAAATCAATAACAAATATAAATTTTAACATAAGCGATGAAGAAATATTTATACGAACACAGAAAAAAATGTGCAAGGCAAGAGATGAAAGAGAAAAAACAATGCACCAAACACTTTAACTACTGCAAACCTATTAATATATATACATTGATTCAGAACCGTATTTGCAGCAAAACAGAAAATTCTCCGCAAGCCTCCGTTCATCAATAAGATATTTCAAGCATGGTTTTTTGCATTTATTTTGAAGTAGTGAGGCGGACTTTTGTATGTCTTGGCTTTGCATGATTGGTTAGCGAATAAAAGTATTTTCCATACCAAAACTTACCCAGTTCAAATTATATTAATTTATTAATGTTATTAACAATTTTGGATTTTGAGATGTCCATAATTAAAGTTGCCTAAAAAACACAATTTCACTAGAATGTATTACAAGGCGGAAAAGATGCATAAAAACGGTAGTTTGAAGGAAAAAAAATACCAATTTAAAAACCTAATTTTGGCAGCGTTTTTCATTAAATTAAAAAAAAAAGAAACTGAAATCAGGTATTCAATTTTGCTTCAGAGATGGGAAAAAAGAAATCAGCACATGTCGCCTTAGATGATGGCGCAGCGTCATTTTAAACGAAAATTTTAAATATATCTTTCTTTACCTTTTTCTTTTTACTTTCTCGTATACGAAGTATACAAAGAGAAAGTAATGTAATCGTCAAAAAATTCCAACTCGAGATGTTGACGACGAATCTCCACGTTTTAGACCTCCCCGAGTCCGAAAATTCAGCTTTGGACAAAATCCAACCATGGGAAGTCTGTCTGTCCGTGTTCATGCGAACACGATAACTCTAAATTTGGTATATAGTTTCATTATCAGGAATGTAGGTCAGTATCAAAGTTTGGACCCAATAAGTCAAAGAGTTGACTGTCTGTAGAATTGCATGCTTGTTAACACGATAACTCCTAAACCCTACGACTTAGATAAATAAAAATGGGTATCAGGTCTGCTAATATTAATTGTAAATCCGTATCCAATTTTCGTTTCAATCAATTTAAAACCAGCGGTAGTGGTCTCCCCTAAACTTTCTCGTATACTTTCCCCAAAAAGGTGTCATTTCCCCTCCCTCTGCATGGATAAAAAATTCGAACTCACTGTAACCCAGAATGCTATGACTATCCTCTAGTTTCCTTCAGCGCGCACCAAGGTCACGAGTATCACTAAGCGCTCGGCAAGACTAAAAATGACCTTGAATCATAGTAAGAAAATTTAATATGCAATTTGAACGCGTTTTTTTTTAACCGATTGAAACAAAAATTGGACACAAATCTACAATTAAAATTAGAAGGCCACAGAGCAAATTTCATTTATCCAAGTCATTATCTTAAAGATTTATAGCATTTACAAGCATGAGATTATATAGACCAACAGACAGTCAACGCTTTCACGGATTTGGCCCAAACTTTTATACCGACCTACATTCCTGATCAAAAAACTGTGTACCAAATGTTATCCATCTAGCTATTCAATTTTTTGAGTTATAGTGTTCACATGACGGCGAACATACAGACTTCCCGTAGACGGATCTTGTCCAAAATTTGATAGAAACCTACAAATTATGTATAAAGACCACATACCAAATGTCATCTCCGTAGCTCTAATAGTTTTCGAGTTATCGTGTTCACAGACACACAGACAGACATAATTCCAAAATTGTGTTTTTCGTACTCGGGAAGTTCTAAAACGTGGAGATTCGTCAACATCTCGAGTCCGAATTCTTTGACGATTACAATACTTTCTCTTTGTATACTTCGTATACGAGAAAGTAAAAAAGCGTTCAAATTACATATTAGGTCTTTTCGACATTGTACGAACGCCAAAAAACGGCGCGCGTGTATTCCCCCTTCTGTGTTAGGGAATCGTCCATGTTACTGCCGCTCTGTGTATTTTTTCCCCACCCGCGTTAGGGCGGATACGAGAAAGTTTTGGGGAGACCACTCCCGCTAGTTTTTTCGATTTTCACAGAACGCATCCCTTACATACTAGAGGAATTTTGTTTGTTGGAATTTTGTTAAAAGCGGCTCTACGGCCTTTTCGAATACGCGAACTGCAATCATGGATATTGTATTACTAACTGCGGTTTCAAGCAATTCAAAAATATTATATATACACCAATTTTTTTGCACTTATTTTCTCCTAATTTTATAAATTTTGCTTGGTACATTTAATACTACTCCATCTCTGTGGACTCTAAACCCTATGGGTGAGTCCGTGGACGTGGGTACCAAACCAGCGGGAGGACGTCTGGCCCTCTACGTGTGATTAAACGTCACATTTAATACTAGTCCATCTCTGTTGACTCTAAACCCTATGGGTGAGTCCGTGGACGTGGGTACCATACCAGCGGGAGGACGTCTGGCCCTCTACGTGTGATTAAACGTCACATTTAATACTAGTCCATCCCTGTAGACTCTAAACCCTATGGGTGAGTCCGTGGACGTGGGTTGTGGGTACCACACCAGTGGGAGGACGTCCGACCCTCTACGTGTGATTTAACATGTAACAAGTCGCATACAGGGCGGATGTTCAGTGGAATAGGGTTTCGAACCTGGAACCCTCCGCGGCCTGCGGCGATTTAATAGGTCAGGGGTCTAGAACGATCATCCAGGTGATCAAGACAGATTAATTTGATGGGGGTAGAGAAATCCTAATGGCCCAGCATCTCTACCGCCCGCAAGCAGGCCAGCCTAGGGAGTGGCAAAACCACCGGGGCCTTTGCATAGTGGAGAAGGCAAAATACATTTCTTATTTTGAAGAGTGTTTTATCTTTGTCCATGGGAAATGGGTCCCGGTACGAGTTGAACAATATTTTTGCATTTATTTTCTCCGAATTTCAAACTCGCACATTCTGATCTTATTAATCGAAATCACAGGTGGTGGCTAGAAGTCAGGTTTTCGTAAAAAGCGCGACGTGACCGGGCAATCGGAAGAAAGACCCGTCCGCTGATGAAAGGGATGGGGTCAAGGTATCAACCCTCGAGTAAAAAAACCCAAAAGTCAAGTGCTACTGTCGTAGGCTCGTTGCTCGATCAATCATGTTTATTTACTGTATGTAGTTATTTGTTTCTATGAGAGGGTGGGGCCGCCTGGGTGTGTGGGGGGCTCCGCAGGGCCGGCCCGAACAAAAGCGGGGCCTGTTGCAATGCTCAGGGGGACGGAAACATATTTCGGGGTTAACAAAATAATTGTTCGCTTTTTGTTATTTATTGTACCATTTGGTATAGTTAGGGCTAAAGGAATTCACGAAAACGATAAATAATTAAATTATTTTTATAAAGTTAATATTTGGATTACACAAAAAATCGTTCATAAAGCAAAAAATAATTGCTTCATAAATGCAATTTGGCACTCGAGTTCCTAGAATAAGTTAACACTATGTGATTTTTGTTTCATTTATTACATGTTTTATAGCGAATTCGATGATACTATAATCGCGTTTCAGTTTTTCGGTTAAAAAAGGAATAGATAGATAAAACGTCTAAGCAAATCAATCGTTCTTTACTAATGATAGATGTTAAGTAATGTTTTAATCTCTTCAATCTCGAGAAAGATCTTTCTGCAGATGCGACGGTAGTTGGTGAGGTCAATATCATTTTCGAACAGAAGCAAAATTTGGATACGACTCGAATAAATTATTTTTAAATAAATATTGTAAGAGTTGTAATATCGTGTCCTGGAAGGCAAAACTTGACGGCAAATAAATCAATGCAATTCATTTTCTTTCTGCAAAATTTGTCAATGGCGCAGGGCCCTCAGAAACGTGGGGCCTTGTGTGCTCGCACCGTTCAAAACCTCCTCGGGTCGGCCCTGGGGCGCATGCGAGTATTTTGCATGGCCCGCAAGGAACCCTAATGTCATACGACGTTCTAAATTACTGTTAGAATATCTTCAAGGTATTGTATGGCATTCAGAATTTCGAAGAATGTCGTATGGATTTCTTAAAATATCCTGAACAAAAAGGAAAGAGGCTCGAGATCTTTCATTCTGTGCAAATAGGAAAGAGGCTCGAGATCTTTCATTCTGCGCAAAAAGGAAAGAGGCTCGGTTCATTGCGAGTTGCGCAAATAGGAAAGAGGCTCGAGATCTTTCATTGCGAGTTGCGCAAATAGGAAAGAGGCTCGAGATCTTTCATTCTGCGCAAATAGATTCCGAGTTGCGCAAATAGGAAAGAGGCTCGAGATCTTTCATTCTGCGCAAATAGGAAAGAGGCTCGAGATCTTTCATTCTGCGCAAATAGGAAAGAGATCTCTCATTCCGAGTGGGTAGATAAAGCGTTTGATGCGTTTCATGTGCAACTGGAAAGAAGAGGAGACGCACACATACACGGTCTGGGGC
>BGPR01053658.1:0-10360 GCA_013235015.1 Araneus ventricosus | reverse complement strand
CTGTCATTCTGTTTTCATGTCATTTGAGTTTTTGCTATATCAAGGTTTTATCATTCCATTTTTCATTCCAAAAAGTTACGATAGATTTATCGGTCAGTACATTGGTCAATTTTTTTTATATCTCAACACATAATCATTCAACAGGTAGGAATCATAAAGAAATAAACATCTCAGCAGTGCAAATATCTCCTAGATAACATTAAGCCAGCCTATCTGAAACAGTAGCAAGAAATTGACTCTTGGCACGAATGAAGAAGGACTCTAGATTTAAAAATTAATTTATTTAATCTAGGTTACAATATAATTGTGCGGACATTCCTTTGCCATATGGTAAAACCACATGACATGATACACTTAAACACTACTAAAATGGGCTCATTTAGAGAACTCCCTGGTTACAGAGATAATAGTCACTAAATTCTTAACATATAAGAGAATAAAAATTATTAAACATTGTGAGTGGCAAATTTAATACGTGTTTTTAAAGCATAGGAAACAGGGTTGCGGTGATTTAAATCAGTTGATTAAAATCACTGATTTAAATCACGATTTAAATCAACTGATTTTTTTTTAAAAAATCACCGATTTAAATCACTTTATTTTAAATATCAAGTTAAACTGCTTTAATGAAATAAAATTGTTCATGTATCTTGAAATAGTGATTTTAAAGTATTTTTAAATGCATATTTAAAGAAAGAATATATAGAACATAAAAAATATTTTATTGAATTGACGTAACTAGAGTACTTTCCATATCTTTATTTTTGAGAACACAAGCAAATTAGATTTTAACCCTTTGTTTCGCAAGCCAATAATTTTTTGAAAATACGATGAGAAAACATCATGAATAGTTTTAGTTTATTGTCTAGACATAGAATCTACAAAAAAAGTTTTTTAAAAAACTTACTTCATTCCGAGGAAGGGGGTCATCCCCGTTTCGGGTCACCTCCCTCATGAGAACCCCCTTAGATACAGCCACCTTGATACACTCAAAAATTATTGTTGAATCTTACAGAAAATTATAAATTAAAACTTCAAGAATATTGGAGCAAACTTTTCGAGTTACTTTGCTAAAATTGTTAAACGTCCAGAACTGAAAAATTTCTTATCTCCGAGTTAAGGAATTTTCCCAAACTTTATCTCTAATAATTCCTATTCCGAGACAAAATTTCATAAGGCTGCTATATACATTCTAAAAGGAGTACTATTAGCCCTATCCTAAACCTATTATTTTCCATTTATAGTTGAATTTAATGATTGAGAAGCGAGTGAAATTAGGTGTGCCATTAACTGCACACTTTGCCGCAAAGGGTTAAAAAAATCTCTAATGAAGCAACACAATAAAATGCAAAGTATGAGATGCTCCTTTTTTTATAAAATAAAATAAATATTGTGAAAGGATCATGTTCACAAAGAAAGAACATCGTAAAATGCAGTGAGTTTCATTTTAATACTGGAGAAAACTAAATAGTGTTGGGAACAACAAAGTTTTTATACTGCAATAATGTTCAAATGTAAGATAATTAAGTAATGCATATAAACGTTCCAAAAGAAATACAAACATCTACATAGTGCAATTTAAACTATGATCTATACTTATAAAAGGCAATGTTTGTGAGTGTGTGCGCAATGTCCAGACGAATCTATCACACTTACAGTCATGAAATTTGGCACACAGGTAAGGTAAATGCTCCAGTAGTGGGCCACTTAAGGGTATTTCCTCAATTATCACCTTAACTTTTGAGAAGTTTCGCTAATCTCTATTTTTTTATGGTTGTTCAAACTTTTATCTAAAATAATAATCACCTGAAATATCAAAATAATTGTCATATAATTTTTAAAAAATTAAAAACTTAGATCACTCCTATGCACCAGAAGTGGGCATAGCAAACTTTCGATGTACCAGTAGTGGACATACCAAAAGTGGGCCACCCAGATTTGTCAATTGTGCCAAAGAAAAAAGAATAAAAGCATTATATATAGTAATAATAACAATATATTAACATAACAAATATATAACACTATAAAAAATGCAATAAAAATGGCTTGATATAGGTGAAATCTTTTATTTATAGATTCTAGTCGCATGAGATTTACATTTTTTCTCTAACAGCCAATTTCTTTTATTAAAGGTATATGCTAATTATCGATCTTTCATTTTAAGTTCTGTTTGGGGCATTATGGATATTAAATCTTGATATTTTATGTTGAATAAACCTTTTTTTCCTTTTATCATCTTCCCTCTGCAGCCAGAAAAGAGCCCTTTAAATGGTGATGGAATATTTTTCGATGGTCCAGCAATGTGATAGTTATTATTGTCTGCCTCGTTATAGAGCCCAACTAATTCTTGAATATCAGTCTTTTCCTCAACAGTACTATAAAATATTTATTATTTAAGTAATTGGTCAGAATGTTCCATTAGTGTACCAGTAGTGGGCTATTAGTGTATCAGAAGTGGGCCATGTGGCCCACTACTGGTTCTGATAAAAATAAAGCGAATCTAATTAAATAAAAAGACTTTACAAGATATAATCTTCTTATTAACCATCCAAAACAGTCGATTTTGAGAGAAAGCATGTATTTCAGTACTGGCCTTCCTAGGCCCACTACTGGAGCATTTAGTGGAACATTTATCCAAAAGTGGGCAATCCTTAACTATCCATAAATTATCAATATTATTTAATTTAAAGATAGTTTATAATACATCCATTATATAATCAAATAGTATCAATAACAATTCATTTTAAAAACAAATAGAATGTATGCTAAAAAATAGTTGAATAAAGAGTTGCCTCTTAAGGAAATCACTAAGAATAAGCTGAAAATGCTTCTCTCAGAGACCAACTTCAGCAACAAACTTTCTAGCTCCTAACTAAACAGGAAATATAAGCTGTGCATTTGGTATTTAGTTGATAAGGGCTTCAACCTACCAGAGGCATATCTTTTATTTCATTGGAATTTCTTGTTTTTCAACTTAAAAATTCAAGTGGCCCACTACTGGTACGTGGCCCACTACTGGAGCACTTACCTTAGTTGTGAGCATACAACACATGATCATACATTTGATTTTTTTTACAAGTCACATGATTGAGAAAAATGAACCAATCGGATTTAAAATAGTAAAATAAGGATTGCTTAAAGTGTTGGAATGCTCATTATTGGCTAATTTGAAATTACTGGTTAATTATTGGAAAAACAGATCCAATGTGGCCATAACTGGAGCATCTACCCTAAGCATATCCCAGACAAAAGTTTGCCTATGTGTGGTATTCGAGATATGAATTTTTGGTAACCCGGCACAAGCTAAGAACCCTGTTCTGGAACATACGCCAGAGAACACACCTTCATCCTTTGCCTATGTGAAACATATTTTGAGAAATAACATGAATACAGCTTTGATACTCAATACAATGAAATATATTTCTAGATAACAGATAAATTATAGTCACTGGATCTTTAGTTGACAAAATATAGAAGCCTCATAGACCACACCTGTGAATGCATGCAACTACACCTTTTATGACCGATTTAATCAACTTTCATTATAAAATGTTATCATACATGAAGGATATCATTCACTAAATGTATTAGAATATAGTTTGCTAATTAAATAGAATTGTATATTGTGCAGCTCTCCCTATGTTATTCACTAAGCTGCCATTTATTGTAGTACAACTAGCACATATTTTAGGAATGACTGGCTAATCATATCTTTTGGAGTAAGCTGAAACAGATGTTAAGTAATAACACTCTGAAGAAAAAAAAATGGACACAAATAGATCAAAAATACTATATGTAAATGGCAAACAAAAAATGAGTTTAATTTTTTAAAATGATCATTTACAAACAAATGTTTACACACATTCCAATACACAAGTCCACTTTGAAATATTTGATGCATAACCGTTAGATATTTAGGATTTCAAAATGTCATATTTAACAGTCTAAGAAATTAGCTGCCATAAGTAATTCCAGCGCAATTTCCGGTGCTATTGGAAATTCGGGAATTTCCGTAGAACTGTTGGTGTACCTCACTTTGTAGGCAAAATACTGACATACCTTTTGCAGCACGTGCGATGGGATTTCCCGAAAGTTGACTTCGTTAGTCTCGTTTTCTGAAAACTGGCCGGGCCCACTTAACATGGCTCGAATGGTTCCTGATGTTAACACATAATCGCGCTTAATTACAAATTCATGACCATCAGAAGAGATGAGCTTTACATACATGGCATCAGGACCCTCACATCCACCATAACTTGGCGTATCTTCTGTGATGTCGGGCATTTTCGGTTGAAGAAGGAAACAATATTTTTTAAAAAACTTAGTTATTCACAGAACAAGTTGGTTGATGAGAAAACAACGCAAGTGAACGTTCTCGATGCTGAAGCTGATTGAGATGTACGCACGCTCCTTGGCTGCTTTAACGTTCTCAACTAAAATGCGCTAACAAGCAACCGCCACTCACTAGAAAAATCTTCTTAAAAGCACGCTGTTGCCAGATAAAGATTGTGAAATCTGCTTTAAAAATGTCAGATGAAAAGTAGAGATTGCTTTACACTCTTCGAATATTACCAATCTCCATTACAAATAAAAAAGTTCATTGTATTCAAGATATACAATTATCATTTTGGAATTTTGAGTAAATGAATCTTAATTTTCCTGTATCTGCTTACATATCAGACGGAAGATGTGAAGTTTCAAATGAACTGAAGTAAGCTCTTTGTTGTTAATTTTCCCGATTTCACGTGTAGTTTTGCTTGATTTTGATGTAAAACGTAATATAAAATTACCTGTTGAGAAGTTTAGCGTGTGAAAGTATTCAGAAATTGATTTCGGTGAGATTATTTACTGAGTTCTTTGAATTTTTTTAATCGTAGTACTATTTATCTTATTTAAATTGTTACCTACTTATTCTGTAAATAGTTGATAATATATTATAGTTTTTGCTCTAATTTTAAAGTCGTATTTTTTATTTTATTGCCAACAAAGCTTTGACTCAATACAGTTAGTCGTTTGCTTGATATCAGATATTGATTTAAATAATATTTTTGAACTTATTCACAATTCCTTTCATATGCATCGGATGTCGATGTTATTTTATTTTCATCGAAAAAACTACCGTAACTGCAGTTGAACATAATTAGGGTTAGCCTAATTTTTTTTATTTGAAATTCGGACACATCGGGGTGTGGGGTCTTTTGGAGATCAAAGTACCTATATTATAAAATTAAAATAGTTGCGCACCAACGACCTTCTTTCATATTTTATTAGCACAGTATTTGAGGAAGTGAAAAAAAAAGTCAGAATACAAAGAATATTTTTTATAAATGTTTTCGTTTGTCAAAATTACATTATAGGAAAATAGAGTTAAACAAAACTGCCAAAGTTTTTAGTTTGAGCTGGACCTTGGATAAGGGTGTTCATCTGCTTTCTCATTTTCTTTTTCATTTTTTTTATATATATACTTCTCTATTAGGTAATTTTATTCAGGAAGATCTTATCATTTTCAATATTTTTGTGGAATTGTAGACAGGTTAAAACATAATTCGCTTTGATGTTCAGCAGATCTTTTGACAGACCTTTGGCCTTGTTCACAGACAGCCTTTATCTCTCAGTTGTCTACAGAAGCAGCCTGAATTACCTTGACCAACTTGGCAAAACAAAAATATGGCACCCCCAAAATTAATGTATGTTTTTAAAAATTTCTATAATGTCTGTATATTCTGCGAATCAAACTTTTACTTAGAAATATGATTGTTTTACCTGCAAATATGAATTATGGAGAAAATTTTTAATTTTTAGATATATTTAAGATTATATACTGGCAGGGTTCGTACTCCTCCAGAAATTCCTGAAAAACTCCTGAATTTTGCTTATTTTTTCTAAGGGTCCTGAAAACTCCTGAAAATTGTGTTTTTTATCCTGATACTTCTTTTTGTCTCCTGAAAAATTACAATCGAAGAGCAAAAGATAAAATTATGATAAAACATAAAAATATGTCTTTTCTATTTTTCCTTATTGATAAAAAGGCGCTGGAATCCGGAATTCTTACTTCTGACCTTGCTTAGCCCCGAAAGAGTCTACTGCGCATGTTCCAAGTCACTGCAATCAGGAAAGATGGGAGAATTGATATTTAGTATACTTTTTTTTTGCCAATTTTATAAAAATTGTCCACACTACCACCTACTCCCTTACAATTGAGTTTTTTTCACGTTATCTCCTGAATTTTCTGTACTGTACTCCTAAAAAATCCTTAGAAACTCCTGAATTTTACTATCATACATAGAGTGTGAACCCTGTACTGGTCTTATTGAAACTAAAATAATTTATTCAGCAAATTTTAAAAATATATTACTTTAATTCTCAAGTTTATAAAGCATTTTTCTTCACACTCCCACTTTGACACCACAGGGAAATACTCGGGCCTTGTGCCACCTCTGGCTGTCTAAATGGACCCAGTGGCGTGGCTAAAGGGGGTTGACCCATCCTGGGCGGCGTTTTGAAAAGGGCGGAAAAATCAGACATTTTAGAAAACAATTGTATAAGAACATCATCAGCACTAGCTCAATCATTGTGTACATTAATTGTAATGTAATTAATTCATATCTTTTGTTGGCAAATTGACAGTATGTGGAAGAAAGACTGGTGGTAGACCTGTGATTTCCCAACCTATCTGCAGAGATCAAGAGCGCCAAGCGACGAATTGCGTTACTATTTAAAAAGAATGTCTTGGTATTTATTTTGAGTCTGTAAAGGAAGGGAGCACAGAGTTCGAACGCTCCTTGAAAATCGTTTTCACTTTCAAGCACTATGGAAACTCCTTGCATTTGCGTTTTACTCCTTATAAACTCCTTGTTTTTCAATTTTTAACATTTCTTTTATTAAATGTGTACTACGTTTCACCGATGAAAAGGATTCTAAATCGCGTCCATATCAATGGCCCAGTATTGTGTGTTGCTCTTTCCACGATTTGATGTTCATCTCCTATCAGTATCCAAAATTCAATAATTGGTTTTAAGTGCCATTCAGCAATAACCAAAACAGTAGAATGGTGCAAATTGAGAATGTTATTTCTCTTGAATTATTTCGAAAAATTAACTGTATTTCTTTAAATTGTAATATATGGTTTGTTGCAAAGGGCATATATTGTGATGGTGGAGTTGAAGGAACATAGATACTATTAATCAATTTTAGTTAAATTAGTTTTAATAATCAAGAAATTTTGTTAGTTTTATTTTCTTCATATACTATTTTATAAGCAATGAAAATGCCAAAAAAAAAAAAACAGTTTCTAATATCTAAATCCGTGTCTCTCTTTGCACCTCTGTATTTTGAATACTGGATCACTGTGCACTGCATAAGGTGCACGGTGAGCCATGACAATTATTTAAGAATTTAAATTCTAAAAAAAAATTAATGAAAATAGTTTTTATTTGAAACATGATAAATCATGGTATGTAATGAACTATTTGAACTTTTGGAGTAGTTGTATAATTTTATAAAAAAAAAAAAATGTTTGTGTAAGCGACACCACTCTACTTTCATATAAATAGATTAAACATGGCATTTTTGGATAAATCAGCTTAGTAAAAACTTATAAAAGAAATAAATATAACCACATTTATTTGAGTTATTAGCAATGTTTTAAATACTCTTAATATAATTTTTGTGTACTTTTAAAAGGGAACCCTTTTTCATGTGTAAATATTGACTCCTTGAAAATTTTGAAAATAGTCCTTGAAAACTCCTTAAATACTCCTTGATTTTTAATTTAAAAAATCAGTAAGAACCCTGGAGCATGTTGCAAGCTTTTCCCGAGCAGCAAAAGTTGCAGCTATACCACTGAATGGACCCTATTAGGGTCATTCCATGTCAGGTGATCCAGTAAGGGTTGCTTGACCATTTTATAATCAAATAATTTTTTGTTTATTGATTCCTACATGATTAGAGAGTCCAAGAAGAATAATTTTAAATTTTTATCTTTTTTCGAATTCCGATGGCAGCCATTTTTGTTTTGCAAAACGTGTTGATTTTTGCGTTTGTAGGGTGTTTGTTTTAACTTATATTACTCAGAACTTTGAACGCTAGATTGATGAAATAAAAACCAGTTTATACAGGAAGAAACAGCCTTTTTTTTTTTTTATCTCCAATACTACATTTAAGGAAAATTGTATCCCAAATAGCAAAAATCAACCTAAAATATTGATTTTAAAAATGAGAAATTTTCAGTTTTTGAAGGCATATCATTCCCAAAAGGAATCTATTTTCCATATTACTTTTGGGGGAGTTGTGTAAGCTACCTTATTGAAACTGTATTTACCAAAAATTTCAACCCTGAGATTTGCTTCCATAAAGAATTACAGGTTTTCAAAATCAGAAATTTTTTTAAAAAATCTAAATTCTGACACCTTGTATCTCAGTTGGGAGAAAGTTTAACCTTTAACCACTGTGACAAATTTTTTGGCATAACTGGTGTGATCGGTCTCGCAGACTGCTTTGTAAAGTGTGTAAATATAAATACTTTTATGCATTTTTAAAGAATGTTATGGATAAGTTATGCATATTTATAAAATTCTAGTTCATTTAAATCAACTTTTTACAAACATGAATCATTTAATTTTATGCAATTGTAATCACGTGAAAGAATAAATATTTTCTTCATTTCAAGGAACAATGTTAATTTTATTAAGCATTCTTGAAAATATACGTCTTTAGTAAGTATTCCTGACAATTATTCCATAATTCTAAAACAATGAATTGTATAGATTAAGAAACCTTTTTCTACAAGGATAAATCATAAGATAGAATAGAGTCAAAATACATTTTTCGAGAACACTGAAGTTACGCTGATTCTTTTCATTTAATACTTTTGTAGGCTGTTTTCCTCTTCTTACTGGGCGGGACATAGACTACGTGTTTTTCTTTTTTCTAATTTTTCCTCTTGATTTAAAAAAATTTTTCTCACTTTCATTCTGGCCATTAGTATACATCAATTCATGCCTATTTCATCAGAATATTTCATTCTGCATTCGTTAATTTTTACATATGTGCATTTTACGACTAATTTTCAAGTTGATCACACCTCATCAAAAAGTAAATCCAAGTGTCATGGGATTCTGCTTTAGATCCTGTTTTTTCAGAATGTTTCAGACCAAAAAGATGAAGAACAGTATTGTGCTTTGGTTGCATGTACAGCCCAATTTGGTTCTTTTTTATGCACCACTTGAAATTTTTTCCAAAAAAAATTATCTTGTTCATAATCATTCAAAATATCCTCATCTTCATCCCCAGAAATCTCAGATTCTGTTTTGCGTTGCCTATCAATATACATTATAACTGTTTAGAATCATAGTATTCTAAATCAGAAAAAAATATTAACAAGATCTACGATTTCTTTTTGAGTGAGGTATACGTAGGGTTACCATAATCGTTTCTAGTTGAAATCCGGACACGGTAAGGAGTAGGTTAGAGGGTCTTGGGGGGGGCTCAAAGTATAACATAAAATTCTAAAAGGTGCCTACCAACGACCCTATTTCATAACACTAGTTCAAAGTTTGAGGAAATGAAAAAAAAAAAACCCTCAAGACATTAGAATGAAAAGAAGATACAATTTTTATTGTATGGTAATTCAAAATTATAATAATGAAAAACTGAATTAAAATAAAACTGCCAAAACTTTTAATTTTCAGTTTGAACTGGGAGCCTGGATAAGGAGGCTTTCTCATCAACAAAGGTTGTAACCAGTGTAAACAATCAATTTTCTTTCATTGGTAGAATGATGTCAGCTTTTTTTAATACATCAGATTTTCTCTATTACAAGCAAATTCATCTCTTGTCGCATTCACTGGCGTAAATGTGGACATTTTGAAGTTCCGGACACTAGTCTGGACATGAGCTTGAAATCCGGACGTGTGGTAACCCTAGGTATACGGTACATTTTCTTATAAAATTTGAAGCAATTTACGAAAAACAAGCATCCGATAAATACCGTCTATTACTCACAAAAACTAGTACGCATCTACTGTGAGCAGTCTCTCAGACCTCTTAAAAAGGAAACACGTGGTAACTAAAAAAAACAATAAAGCTAGAAGTGTGAAACTGGATATGTGACCTTTGCTGACTGGTTTAGGAAGGTAACAGAAAGGGTAGTAATCATTTTCAATTTTTAGGGGTGAAAACGACTATTAGAAAATGTTGTGCTGTCTGAGAGACCACACATAGCAGTTAAAGGTTAAAAATCAGAAATTTTTACGATAAACCCCCTGTTGTGTATTATGCTACTGTAAAAATTTTTTGTTTGAGATTTATTTACAAGTGAAGTCAAAGGACCATAAAAATCTCATTAAAAAAAAAAAAAAAA
>BGPR01053657.1:0-10360 GCA_013235015.1 Araneus ventricosus | reverse complement strand
GCATAATGTGATCCAACGCTATTATTATTAGCATAATGTGATCCAACACTATGAAAGTAATAAGAAAACACATTAGCCTGTGAAAATCGCAAGATAGCCCAGAAAATAGACTTGCTTCAAACCCGTGGAAATCGCGGGATACGCACTCGAAGAGTTAAGGCGACCTTCGCCATTCCTGATTCAGAATCCCTGGCACATCACGCAGTTTATTTTCGTTGCTTTAAGAATAATTCCTTTGCTGTTGCAAATTACTGTTCAATTTGTTTTTGTTTATACAGGGTGCCCACACTTATCGTGGTCCAATAGCTAACTTCTGAACCGTTAGAGATAGATATATAGTTCCAATTGGAAAAATGCTTTAAATGAAGGGAAGAATTACATTTTATATTTTTTGAGTGAATAAATATATTCCTGAACAAGTTACGAAATCTAAATTTTTAAACAGTCCCCCTGTCCTATCAATCATATTTAGTCAAATATTCTTGACACATGAACATTTTAAACAAAAAAAAAAGTCCCACTCTTCTGCGACTAAAACTGACCGAGTTACGGACCTTTGGATATCGCCGACTTAGACCACTTTACACCATTTCAATAGCCGTCTCGAAGACGATCCACCCATCAATGCGCAGCACTTGCTCGACGAGGCCGCCGATAGGTTCAAAATCATGGAATTCGAAGCTCCATAACTCGGTCAGTTTTAGTCGCAGAAGAATGGGACTTTTTTCGTTTAAAATTTTAGAGAGTCAAACATATTTTACTAAATATGACTCATAGGACTGGGGAACGTATAAAAGGTTAGAATTCTTAACTTATTTAGAAATATATTTAGCGACTCAAAAAACATAAAATGTAATTCTTCCCCTCATGTAAAGCATTTTTTCAATTGAAACTATACGTCTATCTCTAACGGTTTAGAAATTAGCTATTGGACCACGATAAGTGCGGACACCTTGTATAAGTTAGATATTGTTAATTTTCGTTTATACGATGCTGACCATTTGTTTGAGAGAGAAAATATTTTCCAAAGAGAAATGCTTCGCACTTACACACTTTTCGATACGTGCAGATACTTCTCCCAATACACATCGAAATCCTTGAACTGGTACGTGTAGATGATGATGAGGACGAGCATGGAGAAGACGATCACAGTCAACCAAAAACCGTACATTATTCGCCTCCACAGCTGATAGGAAAACTAGAAACGAATGCTTTGGGTCAGCAATAAAACTCAATTAGGCACACTAAATATTTTTTAAAAAAGGACCAAAATTGGCTTAATATTTTTTTAAATAAAAAATATATAATATTAAGTGCTACAACACATAGATCCTATTTTTGGATTTAAAAAATGATAAGGCATTTTTATATATGAATATATAAGATTGATTTTGTTTTGGCGAAAGTCTGGCTTCTTAGAGAAAAAGATTCAATTTTTAGAACTCCTACCTGCAGGTGACTCTTGATGAAGTATTGATAGGAGGAATTCTATTCTACTTTTTACAATAATACCTTTTTATTAAGGTTGCTTGTTTTTTTTTTCTTTTTCTTATAAAATGTTTGTCTACTATTGTTTTTCGGTTGTAGCAGCATTTAGCGCACTCTGGAAAAAACACATTTATGCATAGTTGAGAATGGAAAATAAGGGCTTTTTTTTCTCTCTTAATATATCTGAATTGGTCTCCTTCCCATACTAGAAAAGAGATTTCTGTCTCAGCCTCTTCTTTCCTTCTTTTCTTTTTTCTGCCTTTCTATTCCTCTTATGGGAATATAGATGGCGCCACGGACACTAGTGTTTAATGTTTTGCTTTTCTCAAAAGCGCGGTCAAATATTTTAATCTGGCTTGTTTCTTCATGGGGTAAGTTTTTGATTTTACTTTATGAAAGCTTATTAATTAAGCTTGATGGCTAATATTTTGTTCGTCTTATTAGCGTTGTTAATGTTATTTCCTTTTCCTTTTGATGTTTGTTCTTGTGGATTTGCTACCTGGTTTCTCTGTTTGGGGAGTTGGGGAATGAGAAGCTCTGTCTTAGCCTAAAAGGCTTGCTTCTTACAGAAAATTCCTTAAATATTCTTTTGAATCCATTTCGAATAGTTCTTAGCCCTTGAAAAGGTGAACAAGAATGGATTCCTTGTTTTGTTGTTTGCTTTTCATTTACTTCAAATTACTCTAGAATTGCTTATATTACCTTTTTTTAATTTTGGCTTTATTGGTATATCTGTCTGGAAAAAATATATCATCTATAATATAATGTAATATTTTTGGCCATTATCGTTTACGGAGCTTTTAGGCTTTGTTGATTTGTTTTACTCCTTTTCTCTTACTTTTTGGGTTTGTATTTTTCTGGTAAAGTGCTGCTTTCGCGCCTTTCCTCTAAATGCAAGTATTAATTTTCCTCTTAATATTTTTTCAGACTGTTTATACGAGATTGAAATCTGAAATGTTTATTAAAGTAAACTGTTTTGTCAATAGGTTTTACTGAAAATAATGACATGAAAAGACAAAATTTCCTCAATAATTGACTTTTCTTCCTCACCACAAAATAGTTTTTGGATACGGACAAAAATAAGTAAATGGTATAAAGCAATACATTTACAAACTTGATCATGATAAAGCAAATAAAAACAGGATGGAAGAAAGAAAAAAACTTAAATAACAAGAAGGAGCGGGGAGGTTTTTTTTTAAATTATTATTTAAGCAAGCTTTTCTGTTTGAAAATTTAACAACCATGCACATAACATGCAAAATAAACAAAGGCCCTCTCTACCGAGAAAAGTCTTTAACTTTGTAACTGTTATACTTCTAGAGTTGACTACACCAAATACTGTACTACAAAATATTATGTACTTGCAAAACCCACATATGATACACCAAAGATGTGCAAAACGATATCAATTAGTGTAGGGCACACATTAGAAAAAAATAATTTTTAAACTTTAATTCTGAATTTAATTTAAAAATTTATTTTTAATGAATTAGTTCAAAAATAATTAATTGTTTAATTAAATTTTCTATACAGAAAAAAAACCTTTTCTTCTTCAAGATAAAAAGGTTTTAACTAAATAATTTTTAGCTATTTGTTAAATTATTCGAAATTGCTCAGGAAAAAGGTAAAAATGATAGAGTCACGCAATTATGAAACACTGCGGAGTTTAGAGTTGAAAAAAAAAAATAGAAAAAAAATTAACTTCTTAGACCACAAAAGAAAAATGGCTTTAAAAAAAACTTTTCACGGAAATTTCATTGTATTGGCAAAAACAATAAAGTTTGTAAGGGTAAGGCACAATAAAGTTTAATATAAAAGCATAAATATATTTACTTGGAACATTAAAATAAAAAATAAAAACAGGAACATGTATACAATGCGGTACACCACAACAACTTGACCTCCCAGCGAAATGACCATCAACATCGTTGCCACAATCCATATCCAGTATTTGGTTAATAAATTTGATATCGTTTCGGCCACCACACGGATATATGGATTCGGTGACGTCACAGAAGGTACAATGCTGAAGTGCCTTTTGATAGCTAAAACGAAAAGAAAAAAAAATCATAAAGCAACATTTTAAGGAAATACACGAGTCGAAATGGATGACAGCATGGATTAGGAAATAATTCATTTTAAAAATGTTCAGATCAAAGGAAAGGCTATCCAACTTTAACTGATGAATATATCACTGGAAATTCTTACATTGATAAAACATGTAGGCAAATGGCAGCCATCGCATCGTTTTGTGCATGATAAGGTAAACATTTTTAAATTTTCGGTTTAATTTCTAAAGTGCGAGAGCACTGTTCTGATGCTAAAATATTCTGCTGCTCACAAAAAAAAATGTTTGTGTGTGCGATGTCCACACGAATCTATCGCACTTACAGCCTTGAAATTTGACACACAGGTAGTCTTAATGGCGACTCAATGCACCTCGAAGCCCGAATTTTAAAATTTAATCTAGAAATTTTTTTTTATTTAATGTTGTTTTGGTTGATTTTTCGCACTAATTTCTCAATAAAATGGTTTTGACTAAAAAATAGATACACCATCGGAAAGAGCACACGATTTCTGTTCTAATGAAGTTAGTTTTGAATTTCAAATGTAATTTACTGAATTTGGGCGAATTTTTAAAAAATAGTCAGTTTTGAAGGCGAAATTTTATTTTTGTTTTTTAATTTGCTGCATCCGACGTTCTAATAACATTATTATTTTCAATTTTTTTCAGCTTATAACTGGAACGGTTCTGTCGGATTTAAAACAAAAACGGTTAAAATAGCTTTTTCCTTTTTTTAAAATTAATTCTTTCCTGGTCATTTGAAAGATATTTTTCCCTAGCGAGCATACTCCCGTGGAAGTTTCTACGGGGCCTTCTCAACATGCATTGTTGCAATTTCATTGGCTGACGGTGCAGAGCGTAGGATATGCCATAACCTTCAACTGAATGACTTCGATTATTATTTTCGGCAGTGTCTTAACGTGTTTATGCCTCGCATATTTTACTTACTGTATAATAATGATTTTCACGTTGCAATTTTTTAATATTGTTTCGGATTAACGCACTCTATATTGTTTTTCTACAGTTGAAATGTCTTTTACGCGAAGAAAAATAAGCGGGAAAATCAATAATGCGTATCATTTGTTTTGTTTTCATAACTTTTTCATGTCATTGTGGGCGTTTTTTTCCCCCATTTTGTTGAATTCCTGATTCCACGGGCAACGCCGTGCGCGTACTGCTAGTTCATTATAAAATAGAAATTCTAATTTATGCATAATAATTCACATACACAATAACCTAAACACAAAAAATCCAAACCTCCAGCAAAATAGGCCTTTATTCAAAAATAAAGGTCCCGGTGATGACACAAGCATCTACTCATATAATATGCTTTCCGGTCAAGTACAAGACCAGCTTTATTAGTGTAAAACTATATATACAACGTTTCTCCTAAACTCAGTCCCTTAAGGAGTTCTTGAGAAGTTAAGTAAACCCAATTACTAAAACTACTGCCACTACTCATAAAAATTAATGTCACTACATTTAATAACATCAAAATGAATTTTTATGACACAAATCACCTTTTGGCACCATTTCAATGATTTCACAAGATACAATATGATGGGAATGATATCTCCACATCGTTATTATGTCCATTTTTGCTTCATATTTTTTGCACTTGTAAGCTGAGAACTCGCAACAGTGTTTAGAAACGTGAGTATTATTATTTGTTATGATTCAGCAGTTCAGTGAATTTTGAAAGGGGATTACAGCCTTTGTTGCTTCAAATCCCATAACTCCTCTAATTCAAGTTCAAGTTCGAAAATTTACTACGCATTTTATGGTTAAGCATTTGCGTTTTTCTTTCAAAAGAGTTTCAATTTATTATGCTATAATTGCTATTGAGTAGCGATCAGTTAATCTATTACGGATACTTAAGGGTTGAAATCTAGAAGTTGGTACAGAGTCTTAAAATGCCGCCAGATCGCCAAAGCAACACCTTCACCGCCGCACTTATCTGGCGCCAAAGCTAATGCATGTAATACTTGCATTAGCTTTGGCGACTTGGCGGCATTTTAAGACTGTGTACCAACTTCTAGATTTCAACCTACTACTTAAGAAACTGCCTATATTCTACGAATTCAAAAAATAACAGATTCGAAGTCTAAATAAAACACAATATGTTGGCGCATATGGTTAATATTTTTGGTAAAACTGAAAAATTGCTAACTAATTAAAACTTACATAAACAAAAGTTTGAAATATTTCTTTGAAGAAACTCATACTTCAAACAACTTTGTAATTCAATACTTTATACAAAGTAATTAGCACAGTGACAGAAGCTTAAAGTGGCAATTTCGTGGGGAAAATGAGCAATAACTTGATGGTGGGTGGGCAAAAAATTTGTATCAAAATAAACTTGACGAGTTTGAAGGTGCAAAATCATATAAATGAATCAAAAGCAATGGACTCGAATATAATATGTAAATCAATAACAAATATAAATTTTAACATAAGCGATGAAGAAATATTTATACGAACACAGAAAAAAATGTGCAAGGCAAGAGATGAAAGAGAAAAAACAATGCACCAAACACTTTAACTACTGCAAACCTATTAATATATATACATTGATTCAGAACCGTATTTGCAGCAAAACAGAAAATTCTCCGCAAGCCTCCGTTCATCAATAAGATATTTCAAGCATGGTTTTTTGCATTTATTTTGAAGTAGTGAGGCGGACTTTTGTATGTCTTGGCTTTGCATGATTGGTTAGCGAATAAAAGTATTTTCCATACCAAAACTTACCCAGTTCAAATTATATTAATTTATTAATGTTATTAACAATTTTGGATTTTGAGATGTCCATAATTAAAGTTGCCTAAAAAACACAATTTCACTAGAATGTATTACAAGGCGGAAAAGATGCATAAAAACGGTAGTTTGAAGGAAAAAAAATACCAATTTAAAAACCTAATTTTGGCAGCGTTTTTCATTAAATTAAAAAAAAAAGAAACTGAAATCAGGTATTCAATTTTGCTTCAGAGATGGGAAAAAAGAAATCAGCACATGTCGCCTTAGATGATGGCGCAGCGTCATTTTAAACGAAAATTTTAAATATATCTTTCTTTACCTTTTTCTTTTTACTTTCTCGTATACGAAGTATACAAAGAGAAAGTAATGTAATCGTCAAAAAATTCCAACTCGAGATGTTGACGACGAATCTCCACGTTTTAGACCTCCCCGAGTCCGAAAATTCAGCTTTGGACAAAATCCAACCATGGGAAGTCTGTCTGTCCGTGTTCATGCGAACACGATAACTCTAAATTTGGTATATAGTTTCATTATCAGGAATGTAGGTCAGTATCAAAGTTTGGACCCAATAAGTCAAAGAGTTGACTGTCTGTAGAATTGCATGCTTGTTAACACGATAACTCCTAAACCCTACGACTTAGATAAATAAAAATGGGTATCAGGTCTGCTAATATTAATTGTAAATCCGTATCCAATTTTCGTTTCAATCAATTTAAAACCAGCGGTAGTGGTCTCCCCTAAACTTTCTCGTATACTTTCCCCAAAAAGGTGTCATTTCCCCTCCCTCTGCATGGATAAAAAATTCGAACTCACTGTAACCCAGAATGCTATGACTATCCTCTAGTTTCCTTCAGCGCGCACCAAGGTCACGAGTATCACTAAGCGCTCGGCAAGACTAAAAATGACCTTGAATCATAGTAAGAAAATTTAATATGCAATTTGAACGCGTTTTTTTTTAACCGATTGAAACAAAAATTGGACACAAATCTACAATTAAAATTAGAAGGCCACAGAGCAAATTTCATTTATCCAAGTCATTATCTTAAAGATTTATAGCATTTACAAGCATGAGATTATATAGACCAACAGACAGTCAACGCTTTCACGGATTTGGCCCAAACTTTTATACCGACCTACATTCCTGATCAAAAAACTGTGTACCAAATGTTATCCATCTAGCTATTCAATTTTTTGAGTTATAGTGTTCACATGACGGCGAACATACAGACTTCCCGTAGACGGATCTTGTCCAAAATTTGATAGAAACCTACAAATTATGTATAAAGACCACATACCAAATGTCATCTCCGTAGCTCTAATAGTTTTCGAGTTATCGTGTTCACAGACACACAGACAGACATAATTCCAAAATTGTGTTTTTCGTACTCGGGAAGTTCTAAAACGTGGAGATTCGTCAACATCTCGAGTCCGAATTCTTTGACGATTACAATACTTTCTCTTTGTATACTTCGTATACGAGAAAGTAAAAAAGCGTTCAAATTACATATTAGGTCTTTTCGACATTGTACGAACGCCAAAAAACGGCGCGCGTGTATTCCCCCTTCTGTGTTAGGGAATCGTCCATGTTACTGCCGCTCTGTGTATTTTTTCCCCACCCGCGTTAGGGCGGATACGAGAAAGTTTTGGGGAGACCACTCCCGCTAGTTTTTTCGATTTTCACAGAACGCATCCCTTACATACTAGAGGAATTTTGTTTGTTGGAATTTTGTTAAAAGCGGCTCTACGGCCTTTTCGAATACGCGAACTGCAATCATGGATATTGTATTACTAACTGCGGTTTCAAGCAATTCAAAAATATTATATATACACCAATTTTTTTGCACTTATTTTCTCCTAATTTTATAAATTTTGCTTGGTACATTTAATACTACTCCATCTCTGTGGACTCTAAACCCTATGGGTGAGTCCGTGGACGTGGGTACCACACCAGCGGGAGGACGTCTGGCCCTCTACGTGTGATTAAACGTCACATTTAATACTAGTCCATCCCTGTAGACTCTAAACCCTATGGGTGAGTCCGTGGACGTGGGTACCATACCAGCGGGAGGACGTCTGGCCCTCTACGTGTGATTAAACGTCACATTTAATACTAGTCCATCCCTGTAGACTCTAAACCCTATGGGTGAGTCCGTGGACGTGGGTTGTGGGTACCACACCAGTGGGAGGACGTCCGACCCTCTACGTGTGATTTAACATGTAACAAGTCGCATACAGGGCGGATGTTCAGTGGAATAGGGTTTCGAACCTGGAACCCTCCGCGGCCTGCGGCGATTTAATAGGTCAGGGGTCTAGAACGATCATCCAGGTGATCAAGACAGATTAATTTGATGGGGGTAGAGAAATCCTAATGGCCCAGCATCTCTACCGCCCGCAAGCAGGCCAGCCTAGGGAGTGGCAAAACCACCGGGGCCTTTGCATAGTGGAGAAGGCAAAATACATTTCTTATTTTGAAGAGTGTTTTATCTTTGTCCATGGGAAATGGGTCCCGGTACGAGTTGAACAATATTTTTGCATTTATTTTCTCCGAATTTCAAACTCGCACATTCTGATCTTATTAATCGAAATCACAGGTGGTGGCTAGAAGTCAGGTTTTCGTAAAAAGCGCGACGTGACCGGGCAATCGGAAGAAAGACCCGTCCGCTGATGAAAGGGATGGGGTCAAGGTATCAACCCTCGAGTAAAAAAACCCAAAAGTCAAGTGCTACTGTCGTAGGCTCGTTGCTCGATCAATCATGTTTATTTACTGTATGTAGTTATTTGTTTCTATGAGAGGGTGGGGCCGCCTGGGTGTGTGGGGGGCTCCGCAGGGCCGGCCCGAACAAAAGCGGGGCCTGTTGCAATGCTCAGGGGGACGGAAACATATTTCGGGGTTAACAAAATAATTGTTCGCTTTTTGTTATTTATTGTACCATTTGGTATAGTTAGGGCTAAAGGAATTCACGAAAACGATAAATAATTAAATTATTTTTATAAAGTTAATATTTGGATTACACAAAAAATCGTTCATAAAGCAAAAAATAATTGCTTCATAAATGCAATTTGGCACTCGAGTTCCTAGAATAAGTTAACACTATGTGATTTTTGTTTCATTTATTACATGTTTTATAGCGAATTCGATGATACTATAATCGCGTTTCAGTTTTTCGGTTAAAAAAGGAATAGATAGATAAAACGTCTAAGCAAATCAATCGTTCTTTACTAATGATAGATGTTAAGTAATGTTTTAATCTCTTCAATCTCGAGAAAGATCTTTCTGCAGATGCGACGGTAGTTGGTGAGGTCAATATCATTTTCGAACAGAAGCAAAATTTGGATACGACTCGAATAAATTATTTTTAAATAAATATTGTAAGAGTTGTAATATCGTGTCCTGGAAGGCAAAACTTGACGGCAAATAAATCAATGCAATTCATTTTCTTTCTGCAAAATTTGTCAATGGCGCAGGGCCCTCAGAAACGTGGGGCCTTGTGTGCTCGCACCGTTCAAAACCTCCTCGGGTCGGCCCTGGGGCGCATGCGAGTATTTTGCATGGCCCGCAAGGAACCCTAATGTCATACGACGTTCTAAATTACTGTTAGAATATCTTCAAGGTATTGTATGGCATTCAGAATTTCGAAGAATGTCGTATGGATTTCTTAAAATATCCTGAACAAAAAGGAAAGAGGCTCGAGATCTTTCATTCTGTGCAAATAGGAAAGAGGCTCGAGATCTTTCATTCTGCGCAAAAAGGAAAGAGGCTCGGTTCATTGCGAGTTGCGCAAATAGGAAAGAGGCTCGAGATCTTTCATTCCGAGTTGCGCAAATAGGAAAGAGGCTCGAGATCTTTCATTCTGCGCAAATAGATTCCGAGTTGCGCAAATAGGAAAGAGGCTCGAGATCTTTCATTCTGCGCAAATAGGAAAGAGGCTCGAGATCTTTCATTCTGCGCAAATAGGAAAGAGATCTCTCATTCCGAGTGGGTAGATAAAGCGTTTGATGCGTTTCATGTGCAACTGGAAAGAAGAGGAGACGCACACATACACGGTCTGGGGC
>BGPR01053655.1:0-10361 GCA_013235015.1 Araneus ventricosus | reverse complement strand
GCCCCAGACCGTGTATGTGTGCGTCTCCTCTTCTTTCCAGTTGCACATGAAACGCATCAAACGCTTTATCTACCCACTCGGAATGAGAGATCTCTTTCCTATTTGCGCAGAATGAAAGATCTCGAGCCTCTTTCCTATTTGCGCAGAATGAAAGATCTCGAGCCTCTTTCCTATTTGCGCAACTCGGAATCTATTTGCGCAGAATGAAAGATCTCGAGCCTCTTTCCTATTTGCGCAACTCGCAATGAAAGATCTCGAGCCTCTTTCCTATTTGCGCAACTCGCAATGAACCGAGCCTCTTTCCTTTTTGCGCAGAATGAAAGATCTCGAGCCTCTTTCCTATTTGCACAGAATGAAAGATCTCGAGCCTCTTTCCTTTTTGTTCAGGATATTTTAAGAAATCCATACGACATTCTTCGAAATTCTGAATGCCATACAATACCTTGAAGATATTCTAACAGTAATTTAGAACGTCGTATGACATTAGGGTTCCTTGCGGGCCATGCAAAATACTCGCATGCGCCCCAGGGCCGACCCGAGGAGGTTTTGAACGGTGCGAGCACACAAGGCCCCACGTTTCTGAGGGCCCTGCGCCATTGACAAATTTTGCAGAAAGAAAATGAATTGCATTGATTTATTTGCCGTCAAGTTTTGCCTTCCAGGACACGATATTACAACTCTTACAATATTTATTTAAAAATAATTTATTCGAGTCGTATCCAAATTTTGCTTCTGTTCGAAAATGATATTGACCTCACCAACTACCGTCGCATCTGCAGAAAGATCTTTCTCGAGATTGAAGAGATTAAAACATTACTTAACATCTATCATTAGTAAAGAACGATTGATTTGCTTAGACGTTTTATCTATCTATTCCTTTTTTAACCGAAAAACTGAAACGCGATTATAGTATCATCGAATTCGCTATAAAACATGTAATAAATGAAACAAAAATCACATAGTGTTAACTTATTCTAGGAACTCGAGTGCCAAATTGCATTTATGAAGCAATTATTTTTTGCTTTATGAACGATTTTTTGTGTAATCCAAATATTAACTTTATAAAAATAATTTAATTATTTATCGTTTTCGTGAATTCCTTTAGCCCTAACTATACCAAATGGTACAATAAATAACAAAAAGCGAACAATTATTTTGTTAACCCCGAAATATGTTTCCGTCCCCCTGAGCATTGCAACAGGCCCCGCTTTTGTTCGGGCCGGCCCTGCGGAGCCCCCCACACACCCAGGCGGCCCCACCCTCTCATAGAAACAAATAACTACATACAGTAAATAAACATGATTGATCGAGCAACGAGCCTACGACAGTAGCACTTGACTTTTGGGTTTTTTTACTCGAGGGTTGATACCTTGACCCCATCCCTTTCATCAGCGGACGGGTCTTTCTTCCGATTGCCCGGTCACGTCGCGCTTTTTACGAAAACCTGACTTCTAGCCACCACCTGTGATTTCGATTAATAAGATCAGAATGTGCGAGTTTGAAATTCGGAGAAAATAAATGCAAAAATATTGTTCAACTCGTACCGGGACCCATTTCCCATGGACAAAGATAAAACACTCTTCAAAATAAGAAATGTATTTTGCCTTCTCCACTATGCAAAGGCCCCGGTGGTTTTGCCACTCCCTAGGCTGGCCTGCTTGCGGGCGGTAGAGATGCTGGGCCATTAGGATTTCTCTACCCCCATCAAATTAATCTGTCTTGATCACCTGGATGATCGTTCTAGACCCCTGACCTATTAAATCGCCGCAGGCCGCGGAGGGTTCCAGGTTCGAAACCCTATTCCACTGAACATCCGCCCTGTATGCGACTTGTTACATGTTAAATCACACGTAGAGGGTCGGACGTCCTCCCACTGGTGTGGTACCCACAACCCACGTCCACGGACTCACCCATAGGGTTTAGAGTCTACAGGGATGGACTAGTATTAAATGTGACGTTTAATCACACGTAGAGGGCCAGACGTCCTCCCGCTGGTATGGTACCCACGTCCACGGACTCACCCATAGGGTTTAGAGTCTACAGAGATGGACTAGTATTAAATGTGACGTTTAATCACACGTAGAGGGCCAGACGTCCTCCCGCTGGTTTGGTACCCACGTCCACGGACTCACCCATAGGGTTTAGAGTCCACAGAGATGGAGTAGTATTAAATGTACCAAGCAAAATTTATAAAATTAGGAGAAAATAAGTGCAAAAAAATTGGTGTATATATAATATTTTTGAATTGCTTGAAACCGCAGTTAGTAATACAATATCCATGATTGCAGTTCGCGTATTCGAAAAGGCCGTAGAGCCGCTTTTAACAAAATTCCAACAAACAAAATTCCTCTAGTATGTAAGGGATGCGTTCTGTGAAAATCGAAAAAACTAGCGGGAGTGGTCTCCCCAAAACTTTCTCGTATCCGCCCTAACGCGGGTGGGGAAAAAATACACAGAGCGGCAGTAACATGGACGATTCCCTAACACAGAAGGGGGAATACACGCGCGCCGTTTTTTGGCGTTCGTACAATGTCGAAAAGACCTAATATGTAATTTGAACGCTTTTTTACTTTCTCGTATACGAAGTATACAAAGAGAAAGTATTGTAATCGTCAAAGAATTCGGACTCGAGATGTTGACGAATCTCCACGTTTTAGAACTTCCCGAGTACGAAAAACACAATTTTGGAATTATGTCTGTCTGTGTGTCTGTGAACACGATAACTCGAAAACTATTAGAGCTACGGAGATGACATTTGGTATGTGGTCTTTATACATAATTTGTAGGTTTCTATCAAATTTTGGACAAGATCCGTCTACGGGAAGTCTGTATGTTCGCCGTCATGTGAACACTATAACTCAAAAAATTGAATAGCTAGATGGATAACATTTGGTACACAGTTTTTTGATCAGGAATGTAGGTCGGTATAAAAGTTTGGGCCAAATCCGTGAAAGCGTTGACTGTCTGTTGGTCTATATAATCTCATGCTTGTAAATGCTATAAATCTTTAAGATAATGACTTGGATAAATGAAATTTGCTCTGTGGCCTTCTAATTTTAATTGTAGATTTGTGTCCAATTTTTGTTTCAATCGGTTAAAAAAAAACGCGTTCAAATTGCATATTAAATTTTCTTACTATGATTCAAGGTCATTTTTAGTCTTGCCGAGCGCTTAGTGATACTCGTGACCTTGGTGCGCGCTGAAGGAAACTAGAGGATAGTCATAGCATTCTGGGTTACAGTGAGTTCGAATTTTTTATCCATGCAGAGGGAGGGGAAATGACACCTTTTTGGGGAAAGTATACGAGAAAGTTTAGGGGAGACCACTACCGCTGGTTTTAAATTGATTGAAACGAAAATTGGATACGGATTTACAATTAATATTAGCAGACCTGATACCCATTTTTATTTATCTAAGTCGTAGGGTTTAGGAGTTATCGTGTTAACAAGCATGCAATTCTACAGACAGTCAACTCTTTGACTTATTGGGTCCAAACTTTGATACTGACCTACATTCCTGATAATGAAACTATATACCAAATTTAGAGTTATCGTGTTCGCATGAACACGGACAGACAGACTTCCCATGGTTGGATTTTGTCCAAAGCTGAATTTTCGGACTCGGGGAGGTCTAAAACGTGGAGATTCGTCGTCAACATCTCGAGTTGGAATTTTTTGACGATTACATTACTTTCTCTTTGTATACTTCGTATACGAGAAAGTAAAAAGAAAAAGGTAAAGAAAGATATATTTAAAATTTTCGTTTAAAATGACGCTGCGCCATCATCTAAGGCGACATGTGCTGATTTCTTTTTTCCCATCTCTGAAGCAAAATTGAATACCTGATTTCAGTTTCTTTTTTTTTTTAATTTAATGAAAAACGCTGCCAAAATTAGGTTTTTAAATTGGTATTTTTTTTCCTTCAAACTACCGTTTTTATGCATCTTTTCCGCCTTGTAATACATTCTAGTGAAATTGTGTTTTTTAGGCAACTTTAATTATGGACATCTCAAAATCCAAAATTGTTAATAACATTAATAAATTAATATAATTTGAACTGGGTAAGTTTTGGTATGGAAAATACTTTTATTCGCTAACCAATCATGCAAAGCCAAGACATACAAAAGTCCGCCTCACTACTTCAAAATAAATGCAAAAAACCATGCTTGAAATATCTTATTGATGAACGGAGGCTTGCGGAGAATTTTCTGTTTTGCTGCAAATACGGTTCTGAATCAATGTATATATATTAATAGGTTTGCAGTAGTTAAAGTGTTTGGTGCATTGTTTTTTCTCTTTCATCTCTTGCCTTGCACATTTTTTTCTGTGTTCGTATAAATATTTCTTCATCGCTTATGTTAAAATTTATATTTGTTATTGATTTACATATTATATTCGAGTCCATTGCTTTTGATTCATTTATATGATTTTGCACCTTCAAACTCGTCAAGTTTATTTTGATACAAATTTTTTGCCCACCCACCATCAAGTTATTGCTCATTTTCCCCACGAAATTGCCACTTTAAGCTTCTGTCACTGTGCTAATTACTTTGTATAAAGTATTGAATTACAAAGTTGTTTGAAGTATGAGTTTCTTCAAAGAAATATTTCAAACTTTTGTTTATGTAAGTTTTAATTAGTTAGCAATTTTTCAGTTTTACCAAAAATATTAACCATATGCGCCAACATATTGTGTTTTATTTAGACTTCGAATCTGTTATTTTTTGAATTCGTAGAATATAGGCAGTTTCTTAAGTAGTAGGTTGAAATCTAGAAGTTGGTACACAGTCTTAAAATGCCGCCAAGTCGCCAAAGCTAATGCAAGTATTACATGCATTAGCTTTGGCGCCAGATAAGTGCGGCGGTGAAGGTGTTGCTTTGGCGATCTGGCGGCATTTTAAGACTCTGTACCAACTTCTAGATTTCAACCCTTAAGTATCCGTAATAGATTAACTGATCGCTACTCAATAGCAATTATAGCATAATAAATTGAAACTCTTTTGAAAGAAAAACGCAAATGCTTAACCATAAAATGCGTAGTAAATTTTCGAACTTGAACTTGAATTAGAGGAGTTATGGGATTTGAAGCAACAAAGGCTGTAATCCCCTTTCAAAATTCACTGAACTGCTGAATCATAACAAATAATAATACTCACGTTTCTAAACACTGTTGCGAGTTCTCAGCTTACAAGTGCAAAAAATATGAAGCAAAAATGGACATAATAACGATGTGGAGATATCATTCCCATCATATTGTATCTTGTGAAATCATTGAAATGGTGCCAAAAGGTGATTTGTGTCATAAAAATTCATTTTGATGTTATTAAATGTAGTGACATTAATTTTTATGAGTAGTGGCAGTAGTTTTAGTAATTGGGTTTACTTAACTTCTCAAGAACTCCTTAAGGGACTGAGTTTAGGAGAAACGTTGTATATATAGTTTTACACTAATAAAGCTGGTCTTGTACTTGACCGGAAAGCATATTATATGAGTAGATGCTTGTGTCATCACCGGGACCTTTATTTTTGAATAAAGGCCTATTTTGCTGGAGGTTTGGATTTTTTGTGTTTAGGTTATTGTGTATGTGAATTATTATGCATAAATTAGAATTTCTATTTTATAATGAACTAGCAGTACGCGCACGGCGTTGCCCGTGGAATCAGGAATTCAACAAAATGGGGGAAAAAAACGCCCACAATGACATGAAAAAGTTATGAAAACAAAACAAATGATACGCATTATTGATTTTCCCGCTTATTTTTCTTCGCGTAAAAGACATTTCAACTGTAGAAAAACAATATAGAGTGCGTTAATCCGAAACAATATTAAAAAATTGCAACGTGAAAATCATTATTATACAGTAAGTAAAATATGCGAGGCATAAACACGTTAAGACACTGCCGAAAATAATAATCGAAGTCATTCAGTTGAAGGTTATGGCATATCCTACGCTCTGCACCGTCAGCCAATGAAATTGCAACAATGCATGTTGAGAAGGCCCCGTAGAAACTTCCACGGGAGTATGCTCGCTAGGGAAAAATATCTTTCAAATGACCAGGAAAGAATTAATTTTAAAAAAAGGAAAAAGCTATTTTAACCGTTTTTGTTTTAAATCCGACAGAACCGTTCCAGTTATAAGCTGAAAAAAATTGAAAATAATAATGTTATTAGAACGTCGGATGCAGCAAATTAAAAAACAAAAATAAAATTTCGCCTTCAAAACTGACTATTTTTTAAAAATTCGCCCAAATTCAGTAAATTACATTTGAAATTCAAAACTAACTTCATTAGAACAGAAATCGTGTGCTCTTTCCGATGGTGTATCTATTTTTTAGTCAAAACCATTTTATTGAGAAATTAGTGCGAAAAATCAACCAAAACAACATTAAATAAAAAAAAATTTCTAGATTAAATTTTAAAATTCGGGCTTCGAGGTGCATTGAGTCGCCATTAAGACTACCTGTGTGTCAAATTTCAAGGCTGTAAGTGCGATAGATTCGTGTGGACATCGCACACACAAACATTTTTTTTTGTGAGCAGCAGAATATTTTAGCATCAGAACAGTGCTCTCGCACTTTAGAAATTAAACCGAAAATTTAAAAATGTTTACCTTATCATGCACAAAACGATGCGATGGCTGCCATTTGCCTACATGTTTTATCAATGTAAGAATTTCCAGTGATATATTCATCAGTTAAAGTTGGATAGCCTTTCCTTTGATCTGAACATTTTTAAAATGAATTATTTCCTAATCCATGCTGTCATCCATTTCGACTCGTGTATTTCCTTAAAATGTTGCTTTATGATTTTTTTTTCTTTTCGTTTTAGCTATCAAAAGGCACTTCAGCATTGTACCTTCTGTGACGTCACCGAATCCATATATCCGTGTGGTGGCCGAAACGATATCAAATTTATTAACCAAATACTGGATATGGATTGTGGCAACGATGTTGATGGTCATTTCGCTGGGAGGTCAAGTTGTTGTGGTGTACCGCATTGTATACATGTTCCTGTTTTTATTTTTTATTTTAATGTTCCAAGTAAATATATTTATGCTTTTATATTAAACTTTATTGTGCCTTACCCTTACAAACTTTATTGTTTTTGCCAATACAATGAAATTTCCGTGAAAAGTTTTTTTTAAAGCCATTTTTCTTTTGTGGTCTAAGAAGTTAATTTTTTTTCTATTTTTTTTTTTCAACTCTAAACTCCGCAGTGTTTCATAATTGCGTGACTCTATCATTTTTACCTTTTTCCTGAGCAATTTCGAATAATTTAACAAATAGCTAAAAATTATTTAGTTAAAACCTTTTTATCTTGAAGAAGAAAAGGTTTTTTTTCTGTATAGAAAATTTAATTAAACAATTAATTATTTTTGAACTAATTCATTAAAAATAAATTTTTAAATTAAATTCAGAATTAAAGTTTAAAAATTATTTTTTTCTAATGTGTGCCCTACACTAATTGATATCGTTTTGCACATCTTTGGTGTATCATATGTGGGTTTTGCAAGTACATAATATTTTGTAGTACAGTATTTGGTGTAGTCAACTCTAGAAGTATAACAGTTACAAAGTTAAAGACTTTTCTCGGTAGAGAGGGCCTTTGTTTATTTTGCATGTTATGTGCATGGTTGTTAAATTTTCAAACAGAAAAGCTTGCTTAAATAATAATTTAAAAAAAAACCTCCCCGCTCCTTCTTGTTATTTAAGTTTTTTTCTTTCTTCCATCCTGTTTTTATTTGCTTTATCATGATCAAGTTTGTAAATGTATTGCTTTATACCATTTACTTATTTTTGTCCGTATCCAAAAACTATTTTGTGGTGAGGAAGAAAAGTCAATTATTGAGGAAATTTTGTCTTTTCATGTCATTATTTTCAGTAAAACCTATTGACAAAACAGTTTACTTTAATAAACATTTCAGATTTCAATCTCGTATAAACAGTCTGAAAAAATATTAAGAGGAAAATTAATACTTGCATTTAGAGGAAAGGCGCGAAAGCAGCACTTTACCAGAAAAATACAAACCCAAAAAGTAAGAGAAAAGGAGTAAAACAAATCAACAAAGCCTAAAAGCTCCGTAAACGATAATGGCCAAAAATATTACATTATATTATAGATGATATATTTTTTCCAGACAGATATACCAATAAAGCCAAAATTAAAAAAAGGTAATATAAGCAATTCTAGAGTAATTTGAAGTAAATGAAAAGCAAACAACAAAACAAGGAATCCATTCTTGTTCACCTTTTCAAGGGCTAAGAACTATTCGAAATGGATTCAAAAGAATATTTAAGGAATTTTCTGTAAGAAGCAAGCCTTTTAGGCTAAGACAGAGCTTCTCATTCCCCAACTCCCCAAACAGAGAAACCAGGTAGCAAATCCACAAGAACAAACATCAAAAGGAAAAGGAAATAACATTAACAACGCTAATAAGACGAACAAAATATTAGCCATCAAGCTTAATTAATAAGCTTTCATAAAGTAAAATCAAAAACTTACCCCATGAAGAAACAAGCCAGATTAAAATATTTGACCGCGCTTTTGAGAAAAGCAAAACATTAAACACTAGTGTCCGTGGCGCCATCTATATTCCCATAAGAGGAATAGAAAGGCAGAAAAAAGAAAAGAAGGAAAGAAGAGGCTGAGACAGAAATCTCTTTTCTAGTATGGGAAGGAGACCAATTCAGATATATTAAGAGAGAAAAAAAAGCCCTTATTTTCCATTCTCAACTATGCATAAATGTGTTTTTTCCAGAGTGCGCTAAATGCTGCTACAACCGAAAAACAATAGTAGACAAACATTTTATAAGAAAAAGAAAAAAAAAACAAGCAACCTTAATAAAAAGGTATTATTGTAAAAAGTAGAATAGAATTCCTCCTATCAATACTTCATCAAGAGTCACCTGCAGGTAGGAGTTCTAAAAATTGAATCTTTTTCTCTAAGAAGCCAGACTTTCGCCAAAACAAAATCAATCTTATATATTCATATATAAAAATGCCTTATCATTTTTTAAATCCAAAAATAGGATCTATGTGTTGTAGCACTTAATATTATATATTTTTTATTTAAAAAAATATTAAGCCAATTTTGGTCCTTTTTTAAAAAATATTTAGTGTGCCTAATTGAGTTTTATTGCTGACCCAAAGCATTCGTTTCTAGTTTTCCTATCAGCTGTGGAGGCGAATAATGTACGGTTTTTGGTTGACTGTGATCGTCTTCTCCATGCTCGTCCTCATCATCATCTACACGTACCAGTTCAAGGATTTCGATGTGTATTGGGAGAAGTATCTGCACGTATCGAAAAGTGTGTAAGTGCGAAGCATTTCTCTTTGGAAAATATTTTCTCTCTCAAACAAATGGTCAGCATCGTATAAACGAAAATTAACAATATCTAACTTATACAAGGTGTCCGCACTTATCGTGGTCCAATAGCTAATTTCTAAACCGTTAGAGATAGACGTATAGTTTCAATTGAAAAAATGCTTTACATGAGGGGAAGAATTACATTTTATGTTTTTTGAGTCGCTAAATATATTTCTAAATAAGTTAAGAATTCTAACCTTTTATACGTTCCCCAGTCCTATGAGTCATATTTAGTAAAATATGTTTGACTCTCTAAAATTTTAAACGAAAAAAGTCCCATTCTTCTGCGACTAAAACTGACCGAGTTATGGAGCTTCGAATTCCATGATTTTGAACCTATCGGCGGCCTCGTCGAGCAAGTGCTGCGCATTGATGGGTGGATCGTCTTCGAGACGGCTATTGAAATGGTGTAAAGTGGTCTAAGTCGGCGATATCCAAAGGTCCGTAACTCGGTCAGTTTTAGTCGCAGAAGAGTGGGACTTTTTTTTTTGTTTAAAATGTTCATGTGTCAAGAATATTTGACTAAATATGATTGATAGGACAGGGGGACTGTTTAAAAATTTAGATTTCGTAACTTGTTCAGGAATATATTTATTCACTCAAAAAATATAAAATGTAATTCTTCCCTTCATTTAAAGCATTTTTCCAATTGGAACTATATATCTATCTCTAACGGTTCAGAAGTTAGCTATTGGACCACGATAAGTGTGGGCACCCTGTATAAACAAAAACAAATTGAACAGTAATTTGCAACAGCAAAGGAATTATTCTTAAAGCAACGAAAATAAACTGCGTGATGTGCCAGGGATTCTGAATCAGGAATGGCGAAGGTCGCCTTAACTCTTCGAGTGCGTATCCCGCGATTTCCACGGGTTTGAAGCAAGTCTATTTTCTGGGCTATCTTGCGATTTTCACAGGCTAATGTGTTTTCTTATTACTTTCATAGTGTTGGATCACATTATGCTAATAATAATAGCGTTGGATCACATTATGC
>BGPR01053653.1:0-10361 GCA_013235015.1 Araneus ventricosus | reverse complement strand
CTTCAACGATGTAGGCGATCTGGCAATTCGGCAAGCGACAGTGATTTTCCCTTGATAGCAACGATGGTGTCTGGCAATGATTAACTGTCTTTTGTATTTGAGCAAGGAGTATTGTAACTTAATATTTCTGTAAGTATAACACAGCGTTAATTAAGTAACTAATCATGCTTAAACCTTTCTTTTGTCTAACCAGATATAAATAGTCATTTGTAAATACCAATCTCTCATATTACGTTTTCTTAAATAAATAATTTTGTTTTATCTACAGTTTCACCTCCTTTATCTTTGGTGCACTTCCCCCTAGAGGGTAGGCCTTTACCTACAGGCGGGTTTGGGATTGAATCATCCACCCCTTCCTAGAGAATTGTTTGCTACAGCCGGGATTATTTTACCTGCAACTTATTCCCACAGTTTTTCTGAAGAAAAATCAACAATGTCACCGCGTAATTACCTCATTACTCACGGTCAGCTGTTGCTTGAGAAAACCATCATTGCTATGTCATCCTTGTCTCAGTATATATGAAAAGAATGTGATAGGTTGCTTCATCTAGCGCTGTTGCTGTAGTTTTCCTTCTCGGATCATCGGTGCGTCTGCACAGTGACAGTCAAGCGAATAGAACTGACACAAAAGAACGTCACCCAATCAGGGGACGCCGGTCCTAAGTACACCAAAACGCTTTCGCTATTAAATGGCAAGCATATAGTCCGGTGCAAGAAAAAGGATTTAAAACTGATTAAACACCGAACCATTAAACAAATTGCATAGAAAGTTAAAGCAATTAACAGTGCTGTTAATCATTACAAAAAGGGAATAATTAATTGAGAAATTTAACAAACTTTAAAAACGAGAAACAAAATTTAATAGCGAAAATACTAATTATTTAAATAACACTGATAAAGCCGAAAAGGATGTTATTGCTAAATTGCAATCTAAAAGACGTATAAATAAGAAACGTATAAACATTGCTTTAATATAGTTCGTTCTATTATTTTTTAGCGTTAGTCACATCTAATCATGCTTCACTGTCATTAAAATATTTTCTTTCAGGAGATCAAACTTCCGTTTCGAGACTGATTACCTTTTCCCCTGGTGTCGAATCTTAAAATTTCGATCTTTTATAATAGTTCGTTCTGTCCCTTTCCGCGGTAAACTCCAGATAAAGTAGCACATGCGTTCAGCTTTCATGGCTTAATTTATTTAATAAAATATTCTTTTAAAGATGAACCACCTGGTTGTAATCCACCTGCTTTATTTTGCATACAAATTGCATTCCTAATTCTTTATTAAACGAATTAACTTCGGCGAAAAAGCGAGAATTTCGGTAGTTAAGATTATGTGTACTAATAATAAAAGAGAATGTGAGTCATGCTGTGTATATGCTAATTCTTTTCTACTAATTGTAAAGGAGAATGCATGTCTGTATTTCTGAGTTTGTATGTTTTTGCTATGCAGTGTAAACCGCGGGAATTGAGATCATATGGATTTCAAACAGATAGAATCCGGACGGTTGGATCTGTATGCAATTTAGCAAAGAGAGCAGCATTATACTTAAAAATTTAAGAATGAAAAGTTCTTATTGCAGTAATGTTCTAAAGTTTTAATTTCAGTTCATATAAATGTTCAAACAACGCTTTCATTCGTAAAGGAAATTTTCATAAAATAAGGATTGCCCATAATACAAATAAGATATTGAGCATCGATTAAAATGATATAAAATATGAACGTTCTTTCTTATGTATAAAATTTATATCTTTCGGGGAGTTTTTATTTTATTTATTTATATTGCGACTGTTGTAATATTTTAAAACTATCATCACGTGGTAAATGTTCTGTTAAATCACATTTATTCCTTTTTAATTTTTAAGGTCTTGATTTTCGATAGATTATATTGTACAAAGATTTGACTCAGAAATAAGAATAATGAAAACAATATCCTATATCAATTCTTGGTTTTATTTCGCTTTATCCGATATTTACATTTTCTGTCTGTTATATTGCGCTAAATGTTATAGTAGTTTTCGAATAATAGTTCGTTTATCAGTACAGACATCGGAAGCAATATTTTTATTTGCGTGCAACTTTGAAAGCATCTTTAAACCTATGAAATATATGTTGTAATAGATTATTCGTATTTGATATGAAAAAGTTGAAATGCGTTAAAATTCTCTGAGCATTGTTTTATTCTGTCCTGAAAATAGAAATTCAAGAACGTTACAAATTTTGTCTAAATTTCACTCAATCCGAATTAAATTTACACTGAAAGAGCTAAAATTTAAAAGAATACGTTTTGTTTTATAAGCGAAAATAAGAAGATAAAATAAATTATTCAATATTTTACTGAATTGGAATTAATAATAGTCTGCCGAGAGATAAAGAAAGCCTTTTATGATTTTTTTGCAGTTTTTTCTTAATTTTTTTGTATGCCGATAATATTTCTATTAACAAAGTTTAATATTCATTCATGAATGTTATAACTGAAATTCTGTACCAATTTATTTATACAAATTAAATAAATTACCGGACTGCATTCTATGGTGAAAGAAAACAAATTTTCCACTGTGCTTTAGTAGCTCTGTATAGTCGCAGTATAAACGTTCTTTTTAAATGAGACGACTTAATAATATGAGTCTACAAATGCAGAAAATTTTCTGACTATAAACGCTAAGATTATTAGAATTATTTTTAAAGAAAAAAAAATGACTTCGGGTTTCCCTTTCCCGAATTTTGATAGAACCATTTAGAAGACATAATTCTTCATTACTCTGAAATTTCATGCTTCAATTAAACATTTTAAACATTTTTGTCATCGGATTAATTTTTCATTTATGAAATGTAGTGATTCATTCAACGAGGTCTGAAAAGAAATCAGTTTATTAAATAAGGATTTCTGTTGTAAATAATCTGATGAAACATGAAAAATGAATTGCATGAAAATGATAAAAATAGAACGTCGAGAGCTGGACTGGAATTTAATGAAATGATAAAATCATGAAAAAAAGAATTTAAAGTATATGAATACGCCTGTACGCAAATTATAAAAAGATCAGTATTTCTCGTATACTAAAAAAATTTTGAATAGATTTAAGGGTCTTATATTTTTGTTCATTAATAAAGTTTATAATCCAAAGGAATAAGACGTAAGAACAACGCTTCAGTGCGTAGAAGAATTTTTGCCAAATAACGGTCCTTGCTAAATGAAAACTGACCATAAATATGTTAAACTTCCAATAGCACTTATAATTAATCAAGGAATCTCGTCTACTTTGCAAGTAATATTTCCATACCATATGAGAACTTTACGGCTGCTTTATAACATTAAAAAAATAATAAAATATTTTCTGTAGCACACAATATGAATCTTGATAGGTTATATGCACCTGTTCTGATTTCAAAGAGTAAGAGTTTAATAGTTATGCAAGCATCACGGTCAATGTTTTTTATATTTTCTCTGGAAACGAAACGAGAAGAATGGGATATATTTTTAAATAATTTTTAATTATACTAATAAATAATATTCGCTTATTCTTATTTTCATATGAAGCTACGCCATAACATTATTATTTCTTATTAATTCAGAAGAAAATTATTTTATATTGTCTTTTATTGTTCAGCCGCAGCTGTGCGAATCTTTATAAATATAGTAATGAATATAGGAAGAGGAAATGGGAAACTTATTTTGAATTAAAATTTTTTATTCAAATTAATTTTTTTTAAATACTTACTTCTCAGAAAAGAACAAATGTTATAAGTTTATTCATTGAGTATATAACTACTTAAAGTTAATGGAAAAAGACAAAAAATTTACAAACATCATTTCACACTGTGCGTCACTGCAGAGTGAAGGTTGAATGTTACAGCATCCCCCAAGATTGCGTAACACGAGCTGCCACTGGTCGCTAGATAAAATTTACTGTTAATAAATATAATAAATTTTTAAATTAAGTTTTAATCGACATCACTAGAAGGTGGCGCTATGAAAATCAAGAATTTTCATTGAAATAGAAATTTGCATAAATTCCAAATACCTATCACACTAGAAAATCAGGGGAAAATCGATGACAGTATTCAGTCTTTAAAAATATGAAACAATTCAAGCTAAATAAGGGGTGAATCATTCGTATTAATATATAGGCAGATAATACGTATGACACTGATATAAACTGTTTATAATCAGTTTAACTTACCAAAACTTCATTCACAATTTAATTTTTTTTTTCAATTTCATCATTTTTTTCTCTTTTTCCATGATTTAATAGACTTAGATCATCCCATTTTCATGCATGGATAGACAAATTTTCCTCACTTCGGAAATCTACGAGAGATGTGAAATGGTGAAGGCTATATCGAAAAGTATCTTTTCTTTCCGAAATATAGGGAAGAGTAAATTTCAAAGAAGAGTGAGAAGACATTCTATTGAAACATTCTGAGTAGAAGAATATCACAACTTCATTCTTAATTCGATGTTTAATATCCTCTTTAAAGTTAATCAGTCATATCTTTGGCCATTTTTTTAATTTCGAGATTATGCAATGAATTTTTATTTTGTCATCCAAAATTGCCTGTATGTTGCCTTGACATATTTTAAGGCATCGTTTATAAATTTCTAATTTATACGTCGTTTAGATTTATGTGTCGTTTCATCATAGTCCCTATTCATTCGTAACCATTTTAATGACAAAGTATTTCGTTTATAGAATACGATGGACGCACAGATTCAGTTATATGTCTTTGTCCCGTTTTTATTAAATTCGGAAATTTTATGCTTCATTCATTATTTTTACGTACTTACTAAAGTGGGGGTATTTTTCCTAGAAAAAAGGGGCGATAACGTCTTTTTCCTCCGTGCTATTACCAAGTAAAGGCCAACGCTGATACTCATGATGCAGCATAACCTAATTTGGCTCATATGCCTACAAACTCCAAAACAAACAACGAAAAAAGAAACAAACTCTGACAAATTACCCTCAACACGGCACGACCGTGTGTTCAAAACAGATATTTCATATTTAAATACACCGTTCATTTTCAGACCTAAACACCTGCAACTGATCAAGCCTCAGACCTCAGTTGACGGACAACTGCCATTCATTTCAAGGCTATTGTGTTCGGTACTGTGGCCTTCCCTGCCTTTTGCACGGAATATTGCAACATTCATGAACAGGTTTTTATGTCAAGACAAGTGTGTTCCGGAGAGAACGCAATGGGCTTATTTGTTGACTGCAGATATATAAGCTCGGAACTGTATAACTAAAGGGACAGATTATTCCGGGAGCCAGATAGTGCTGGCGGATTGACTCCAATGTCAGAACCGGACATTTTCAGTAAAACTCGCTGTGTCTGTGAATGTGACGTCCCGTCTTGGGTTTACTTTAATAATTGATGATATAACCACTATTCGTATTATCCTCGATGTATATATATATGTATATAAATATATATGGAATTTTAACGGATTTCGTTTGTCGTCAGCAGAAAAAAGCACAAATTAATATCATGAGCTAGCTTCTCTCCCTGACGAGCGGCTCGCTATGATATTTTTCATTTTTTGGTTTTTTCTGGTTTTTGTCTATTTAGCCATTTTGTCTTTTTTTACTGTTTTTATCTTGTGTTTATATGTTGGTTTTGATATATATTTATATATATGTGTGTGTGTAGTATGGGAGTCTAGGTCCCGTGTGTGGCGATACGAAGTCAGAAGAAACACACCTGTGCTATTTATGAATTTAATGATGACGACACAACATTTAAGAAGGTGCACACATTTAAAAGACAAGATTAAAAAAGCTAAAACGCAAGAATCAGGAGGGAGGCCACTGCCCTATACATCAAGACATGTGAAATCGCTCAGGCGTAAATTCCTTCGCTCGCCATCGCACTTCTTCTTCTCCGTATGTTTCGCACAGCAGTGTCTGTCACTTTTAAGAGCAAGATAATGTGACGTGGCGTCAGTTGGTAGAGAGGAAAGTGTACGAGCGCCTCCTGCCGGGATATTACAGCGGCCATTCTGACTGCACGAGCTGACCTCAGAGAGCTTTATCTCCATCAAATATAAACATGATAGAGTAGAAGTGCTTGTACAAGAAGAATCTGAAATGAATTAAAAAGAACGAGACAAAAAGTCTACAAACAATTAAAGCTTGAAAAATACAGAATTCTCTTTTAAGATGCGGTGAATCTGAGTCCTATTTAAGTAATTCCGCTCCACATTTTCATGTGGTCTGCTATGGTAGATGTGATGTTAGGACCTTCGTGTTGTCCGACATTTTTGACATCATAGCGGTCCTTCATCTTGAATTTAATCACTTCATAAGGGCCGAAGAATTTTGGTCGCAGCTTGAGGCCAATCACAAACTGTGTTCGTTGCATTGCAACGAAGTCTCCAACCTTGTAATGATGTGCTTTTTTCCTCTTCTTGTAGTTTCGACTTTTTTCCTTTGGGAGAGGATTTAAAAATCCTTCAGCTTTCCCTCGCTTTTTATTCACAAGAATACACTCAATACAGTTCTATATGACGTTTTCCACACATTTTCTCATATTTGGAAAATAAAAACTTTGTTTTACCACGTTTTTAGTTTTATTAATACCGAAATGACCTTTAGAATGAATATATTTAACAACTTCAGTTTGCATTAGTTTAGGAACTACCAAAAGACCAGAATCGTTTACAATTTTATAAAGGACATTATTCTTAAGAACAAAGTCACTAATTTGCTTATTTTCGAAGAGTTGTTTGATTGAACTTATATATTCATCACTTTGTTGACAATTGATAATTCTAAACGTTATTTCATTGTGTGTTACAAGCATAATAGGGTATTGACTTAAACAATCTACATGCTTCATTTGTTTACCTGGAAGATGTACGATTTCGTAATTAAAATCTTCGAAAAATAAAGCCCATCTAGCAATTTTTGGTGTTAACTGCGTCTTACTCATAGTTTTTTGAAATGCTGAATAGTCTGTTATAATTCGAAATTTACTGCCAAACAAATAGTTTCGGAATTTTTTTAAAGTTTCAATAATTGCCAAAACTTCAAGTTCATAACTTGAATATTTCTATTCTTGCGGATAGTTTTTTTACTCATGTAATGAATTGGGTGAAATTTATTATCATCAGACTGTTGAAAGAGAATAGCGCCATAACCAAATTTGCTGGCATCATTATGCAATTCAAGTTTTGCACCCTGCTTAAAAATATGTAAAACAGGATTTTCAGAAAGCTTTTGTTTTAGAATTTGAAATGCTGATTTTTGTTCGGATCCAAAATGAAACTCTGTGTTGTCACGAAGCAAGTCGGTAAACGGCTTAGCTATTAATGCATAATTTGGAATTAACTTTCGGAAATAACCAGGGAGGCCAAGGAAGCTTTGTACTTGTTCAACGCTTTTAAGTTCTGGAAAATTCCGAACGGCAACGGTTATTTCCAAAGAAGATCTTATTTTACCTTTTTCAATTATGTAACCAAGAAATTCAATTTTAGACTTCAGGATGTTACATTTCTTCAAATTAAATTCTAATCCGTATTCGGATACAGTTTGTGATCCCCTGGATAAACGCTTTATACCATCAAACTCATCAAAACTGGGTATAATGATGTCATCCATATAGATAATAACAATGCCTTCTTTAAGAAGATCACGAAATACATGGTTAATAAACCCTTGGAAAATACTGGGGATATTGCAAGGACGAAATGGAACTTTATTAAATTCATATTGTCCATCATGCGTGACAAATGAAGTAAACTTTTTACTATCTTCTTCCATTTCCACGTGGAAGAATCCATTTTTCAAATCAATAGTTGAGAAAAATTTCCTTCAGGGCAAATGATCTAGGGCTTCTTCTATCAGGGGTAAAGGATATCTATCTTTAAATGTTTTAGCATTTAATTTACGGTAATCGATGCAGAGTCGCAAATTCCCATATTTTTCCTTATATAACACTAATGAAGAACAGTAATCAGAACAACTTTCTCTGATAATATCCTGGTTTAACCAATCAATTATTTGTTCATTTACTTTCTGTTTCTCAGGAAAAGAGAGTCGCCTGGCTCTTTGCAAACATGAATTTGATCTTGTAGTACAATATTCATTTTCAGCTTAGTATCCTTAATTTTATTTGGTTTACAGCTATTAATCAATGATGACAATTCATTTCTAATATTTGAGTCACTAACATGCGATAAATCAAAAGAACAATCATCAATAACATTTGCAACATGAAACAGAAAATACTCACCATTATCACTGCAGAAACGAATTCCGTCTTTATCAAAAGTAAATCGAGTTTGTTGCAGAAAGTCAATTCCAATAAATACAACAAGGGGAAGTTTGTCATCACTGAGAACATAAATTTTCGCAGGTAAAGAAAGATTTTGAATAGTAATGGAATCCTGAAGGAAACCAATACTTTGGACCGTGTTTCGGCCAATTCCAAAAAATTTTATTTGGGAGGGACATAATGGTGGTGAACCAATTCGCAAATAGGTTTTCTCATTAATGATAGTGGCTTGTGAACCAGTGTCACAAAGTGCAGTCAATTGAATTCCGGAAAGTGTAATATCTACATGCATGGGATATTGGGGAAGGTTTTGAGCAGAAATTTGATTTACAGTTCTAGCAGGTGTAGTAAGGTTAGAGTCAGATTTGGATGCAGAATTGCGAGAATTTTGAGGGAAATTAGCATGAATATGGTCAAAGTTTTTGTAACCGTAACATTGTTTACCATGTGGTTTATTCGTACATTGGGTACTCTTATGACCTTGTAAACCACAGGAGTAGCATACTGGTTGTGGTTTGGGGTACGCTTACGTTCAAATTTTGCAGCATGAGTGGGATCCAATTTTTTTCATCGTTTGGCCGAAAAGTTCTTGAAGTATTAAACAGTTTTTCAAAAAATTTTCAATTTTTCCCTTAATTCAGGAATGGATTTGCAACCATACAAAATAATTTTATTGTTCGATGAATCAGGAATTCCGTTTATGACATACTCAATCAAAGAGGAATCGTCAAGATAACCTTTGTAAGCAAGATCTCGCATGGCCAAAAAATATTATTGTAATGTTTCAAATGGTTTCATACGTCGAGATTCCATCAATTTATGCAATTGTAAGCCGTTTGTTTTATCCGAAAACTCATTCAATAAATGTTGTTTCATTTGTTCCCAATTTGTAATTCCACGAATAGATCTCATTAAAGTTAACGCGGGACCTGTCAAGTATTTTGGAACAAAATTAACTTGGTGAATGGGATTCCTTATTTCATGCAAGTCAAATATATCTTCAATACCAGAAATAAAAGTTTCAATGCTCTAATTATCTCGAGACGAAAAGGACTTTACCAAATCGATAATAACTTTAAAACTAAACGCATGGAAGAATTACTCACAGTGTGTTGCATATCAAATGAAGGCAATGAATTTTGAGTCAGTTCATCAAAAACAATTTGCGATTTCCGGTGTTCTTTCTGCGATTTGAGGATCAATTTATCGCTTACGCTTTGCTGCGAATCTGTTAGTTTCGGATCCGATTCTTCAAGGTCATCTGTTTCACTAAAATTAGATGCTTCCGTTGTTAACAGCGAAAGCTCGCAGAGATGCGTTAGAATAGTATCACAACATTTGTCTAAATCAGTATAAAATTCCAGATGTAAAAGATTACATATAGCGATTAAATTCCTAAGAAAAAATTCTGCAACGACTTTCTATTTCCCTTCTTCCAACTGAAAGTCCGATGGAAATCCTGAAAATTTTCGTAATCTAGAACGATTTATTCCTCGCCAAAGATTAAACGATACAAAAGTTGAATTTGATTCTTACTGCTAGTTTTTAGAGATTTAGCAATTTTCGGAAAATCATTTAGAGTAGCCATTTTGCTATATTTCAAGGAACAATCACAAATATTCAAAAAGGCAATATTAACAACTTATAAATTCAACTCAAGGGAATATCAGATATTTAGTCACTCAAATTGAAATATTAAATCAAGCTTTAAAATATTAATTCGAAAGTAAAGAACAGAATTCCACATCAAATTTTTCATCAAATACCAATTCAGTAATAAAATATTAATTCTCAAAATATATGATCTTCAGAACAGTTTTTGTTCAAGGAAACAAAATTATGAGTTCAAATATCAATAGCATGGAATAATAAATTCTCCAAAAATATAGATCAAATTATGCATCAAAATAATTTTTTTCTTTGAAGAAAGCAGAGGATGTAAACTTATGAGCATCTAATTAGGTATTATTTTCTCAAAATATTTATCGAATCATTTTTCAAAATAAATCCTTGCCCAAGAAAATAGATGCAAATGCAACACGAAGGTATTACCTCAAAACTTCAAAATTCTAATTTCAAA
>BGPR01053652.1:0-10361 GCA_013235015.1 Araneus ventricosus | reverse complement strand
AGAGTATAATTCCACTAAACATTTTAACACAAACATTTTTTTTTAAACAATCAAACAGACAAAATCGCTCGAGGAGAATATATTTATATATAATAATTAGTATCTTTAGTAGAAATAAAAAGTCATATAAATAAGTTCTAAAACAAAACATAGAATAAAATTTGTAAATTTTTCATAAACATTAATTTTAACCATGATCTAAATTAATTAAAACTATCTAATATATGAAACTTATAAATGAACATGAAAATAAAATCATATTATGATATAAAATACAATAAGAATTATATATAGAATAATTTAAAAGAAGACTTGAAAAGACAGTTCTAATTTTAGAAATTCAACAATTGAAGTGGCTAGCAAGACTCGGGATTTGCTCATCATTGACTATACATATTAATATTTTTAAACGTTGATCTAGTGTTTGTGTGTGTTTGACTTTTTGAGCCTTGCTTTTTTAATGGTTTTCTGATTTGGTGTTCTAATTTTTTTTTACATTGTGTGATTTTTTAATAATTTTAATGTGACGGTGTGCAACATGGACTTTTGGAGCCTCAGTGTATTTTTAGTGCTTTTGTAATTGAGTGTTTTCATTTTAAAACTTGTATGTGTTTACATTTTTATAATTGATGAGGTTTTGAGCTTTGAACTATTGTCTGCAGTTAATTTTTTTCTTTGTGGTTTGTGTTTTTTGTTTGTTTTTGATCATGCACTCTGTAAATGGAGTCATCTCTGTAGTGTGTTTTCTTTGCATAAATAAATAAATGAATCATGTTAAATATAGAATTTAAAGGCGCCATCACTCCATGAAGCTTAATTTTTGTATGAACACATAGACACACACACATACATTTTCGCCTTCATTCCTTTCTGTTGCCCCCCCCCAATTGCCCTCGTGACCGATTCCACTATAAAATGTGCGTTAGAGTCTATTCTTTATATGGTCGAAGTTCAAGGGCAAGTTCCGGTTTAGCCTTTTCGTATAAATTCTAAAAAATGCAAAAAAACCGAAAGTATCAGGATATTTTTGATCATTAGTGTACATTTTGTTCGCACCATAAATAGTTTAGAATATACAGGGGGAATTAAAAGTGAATATTTCTAAAATTCCTTATTATAATAGTAAAATCAATTCTAAGTGCTGAACCAACAACCATAAAAAAACCCTCATACCTATATATTAATTATACAAGGGTAATATTGCATGTCTCGAACGTCATGGTGGGGGGGCTTCAAATTTATGTGATGAACAATCGTGCTCTCCTCCTCTCCTCACAAGATTCCTTCTACTTGTAGTTCAGTCAACGAAGGGAAATAAAAAAATAAATGGTGTAGTTTTGAAATTTGGCACAGATGCTTGGGATAGTACCTTAAACAACCCACTAAAATTCCCTGCTGGTGGTGGATGCGCGGGGGAACACGGAGGTTTTAAAGGGGGACTTTGTCAGTTTTTTTAAATATCTCAGAAACTGTGGGTTCTAGCGAAAAAAGATTAACTAACTTAAATATCTCAAAAACTAGAGGTTCTAGCGGAAAAAAACTTAACTAAACAATTAAACTATATTGAATATCCTACATTTTTTTTAGCAACAATATTTTAGAAGATAGACGGGGATGAAAAAGTGAATATTTCTAAAATTCTTTATTGTAAAGGTAAAATCAATTAAATGTGATAAAGCAACAAACCTCAGAAAAAAAATCTTGCCTGTATATTAACAATATAAGAGTAGTATTATATGTGTCGAAAGTAGTAGTGGTGCGGTCGGGTCGTGCTCCCATCCTCCTCTCACGTCCGTTCCCTCCACAAGATACCTTCTCCTCAGTGTTTTGATTCTGTTAAGTCTCCGAATGAGTGTATTTAGACAGTATAATCTAAATTACCATATCTATGTTTAGTTTAACTTAAAATCTCGCCACAGACTGTCACAGTTCAGCAGAAACATTTTCTTGACAATGGATTGAGTAAGACCACACTTATTAAATTACTAACACAAAAAATGGCTGCTAAACTAATAGGAACGAGAGTCACTAGAGGGGATGCTGATACTTATATTGTGAGATGTGGGTTACAGAAAACAACTTCTCATCCCACTGATACTATAATAAAGCAAGACGTAGACCTAGTTGTGTTACTGATTACTTTGGCATCACCAAAAAGTAACATTTATTTTATGAAGCCTGGAAAAGGAAAAATCGAAGCTAAATTATTTTCGAATGGTAACTGTACTAATGGTGTATTTTTAGAAGAAGAGGAGTTCAAACTTTACCAAGTAGTAGAAAAATCTGAGCAAATGTGATTACGAACATGTGTAAAAATGATTTATGTATATTTTTATGTAGGTATGTATATCAGGGTGGAGTCAAAAAATCGAATGTCGAAAATTTGCAACGCCTGTATGTGGAAAAGGTGTTTATTACAAAGCCTATTTATAATACGAAATATTATCGAAATCAAAATAAATCTTGGGCTGCCCAAATAACTTTAAAATTCAGCTATTTCACCTAATTTGTCACAAAAGTAACAAAAACGAATTCAGAAATGATAATAGCTCTGATTTCAAACCAAGAGCGCTTGAAATTAGACTTTCTGAGAAATTAAAAGTTTTTATGGATCAAAAGACAGTTCGACAAATGGTAATTCAAAGTATTCTCTATTATTACACTCACAAGTTATTATACGAATTCTTCACGATGTCTGCCGTTATTCTAAATGCCACACAATATCGTGAAGATAGCATTGCAATATTGTAGACTAAACAATTTATTATCCTATCTGCGGAAAAGTTGCTATCTATAAGTGTAATCATCTGTGTGAATCTTAATATTCCTACAACGTAATCTTTGTTTTCTTATTTTCCATAGAAATCTTTAAGATTTATGAATTTTTCATCCACCCCTTTGCTTTTTCTGTTCTAAAACCCAGAATTCGCTGCGTAGATGTGCTTCATATAGAGTTCCACCCTTTGTTTGTTTCCTAACATTTATAATAATTGCCTTATAAAACATGGAGATCTCGATTTTTGGTTTTAAATTTGGGTAATACGTTTCTGGATGCTATACTTTTTCTTACGGGTCCATTTCATGCAGCACTGCCACTTACCGCAGATAATGATTCAATAACAAATTTGAAGCAACTCTCTACTGCTGTAAATGACAGGGGAATCCTATAATACAAATTTCAGCAGGGAAGTCCCAAAATCAGCATCTTAAATCCATTATCAGAAATAGGTACTATACTTGGTAGTTCAGTAAGTGTAATTGAATGCCAGTCAAATAGATCTATGTAGTCATCTGCCTAGAAATTTATTCTAGGAATTTTAAATTCATGAAGAACTCGTTCTACTTTAGCTATTTGTACTCATTTAAATACAAAGGCCCAACTTTTTCACTTTCTTTCTGCTTTCGTAGGCTAACCTTGCCGCCAAAATGTTTTCTGAATGACCAAATAATGCAATTTCTTGTCAATGTTTGAACTATTAGGCTCATTAACTCTTCAGGCAGAAATCTACATTTCCTTATTATGCTGCTTTTTCTGAGAATCCGATATCAACGAGATGACACAGAGTTTTAATACCAAATCATGCACGTGGGTGTACCCTAATAAAATACTTCTGGTAAACTTTCAAGTTCTCTGATGCGTCTCTTTTGCTTAAACATATAACCTCAAAATCCTATTTGCTGTCTTTAATCACCTGAAAGGACTAATTTCCCTTGGATCCTTTCGTGACAAGTTTAATGAAATATTTCCTTTTAATATTTTAGTATACATTTCATATAGATAGTGTTAACTTGTATTAAGTTCATCAGGGGAAAACATCAGGCAAAAATATTTCTTTTTTTTTTCAAAATTTATTACAAGCGCTTTTCATAATATTCATTTTTTTTCAATTTGTCTACAGTATACTTTAAGCTCAATAGTTTTTCCGTCAAAATTATGCAATAGATAACGTAATGGCAATTCATTTGCATGTAACGAATAAAAAATTGCTGAAAATGCCCCATAGAAAGTTCTAGTTGTCTTGTAATACCATTTTCAGAACCTGTATTAATCGCTAGATCATCGCACCCAACAGCTTGCAACTTAGAACAATCAACGTTTTTTTAAAAAAAATAATATTCTTGTTTTCATGTTATGATAAGTGCCAGATATAGGAGTGACATGGCCGAGACATGTAAATCATGTTTTTAAAATTTGAACAGCATGTTGTTCTGTTATGTTTTTTCTAGTTACCCTTTCTTCTTCCTTAACCAAGTCTTGTCTTTTCGGCCGTCAAAGTATATGTCCTACTCCGATAAAGAGTGATTTCCATCATTTGTTCTTTTTAAGTCACTGAGGGTTTATTCTTTTCCTTCTTATTTTACTACGATCGACTACTTTATAAGAATCGCCTATGTAAATTATACCAATATCTTTTAAAGCTACATTTAAAAGAATATCTGCTTATCAATCAGAAACGCTAGTTCTGTCACAAGCCTACATAATTTTGGATACATTTGGAAATGTAGTTCTAATTTGTGAAGTTAAAAAGAATCGAGATTTATAATTGTGATTTTCGTTTCACATCTTTTGTACTCAATATTTTATTATTCATCAGATGAACTTAAAAAATTTAAAATGTGCCGCATAACAGAAAAAGTAAGTTTATTAGCATTGTGCGGCATTCAGAATAGCGGAGAACACCGTGAAGAATTCCTATAAGATCTTTGCGTGTAATAATAGAGAATATTTCGAATTACCATTCGTCGAACTGTCTTTTGATTCTTAAAAACTTTTGAATTCACTGAAAGTCTAATTCAAACCACTCTTGGTTTTAAATTAGATCTATTATAATTTCTGTATGTGTTTTTGTGAGTTTTGTGACAAATTAGGCAAAATAGCTGAATTTTAAAGCCAAAGATTTAATTTGATTTCGTATTATAAATAGGCTTTTTAATAGTCATCTTTTCCACATGCAGTCGTTTCAAATTTACGACTTTCGATTTTTTGGCTCCACCCTAATATGCATTAGGGTTGGCCAAAAATCTTTCTTTTCGAAATAGCTATTCTAATAGTGCGGAAAGGGTTCTCTCTGGTTTCAATAAACACGGTGTAAAATTTTTTTTGATGGGATAATGTCTTCTGCCCCGCTTCGCACTTGGATTTTAGAAATTTGGGTAAAAATTGGCAATTTTTACTCGGAGTAGGAAATATAATTATTTTTCAATATTGCTATTCTAATAGTGCGGAAGAGGTGCCCACTGAGTTCAATAAGTAAGATGTAAAATATTTTTTGGATCGTATAATATCTTTTGTTCCCGCATCGCAATTGAAATTTGGAATTTTTGAAAAAAGTGCACTTTTAGAGTTTTTCTTGTCTTTCATACAGGAAGTGAAAGGAGGGGAGGGGGTTCGCATCCCTCCGCAATTTTTAGCAGTGTTCTGGGATTTTTATTCTGCGTATTGTGGTGCTACTAAGTCATTTACTGGGTTTATCTGTGTGCGCGTGCGTCTGGGAAAAGACTTCGTTGTGCCTTTTGCTACTAGTTCGCGCTATGAAATCGGAATTGTGAGTTTTTAAATTAGGTTCTTCGTTCCTTTGGTTTGATTGATTTGTTAATAGACATGACATCAAAAATCAGTAAGCGGAACAAATTTGAATGTCCAATATTTGGAAGCTCGAAGATATATCTCAAATAAATCTTCCTACATTAGAAGCTGCTGTATGTTGCTGCTTCTTTGAGAGATTAAATCTTAAACCAAAATTGGGAACAAAGAACCCTGTTTCTCTAGAATTGTGGAAAATGTTACAAACAAAATTGAGTCTGTATGGGCAAAAGCAAGCACTGCCATTCCCATTGTGACCCATTCTCGAGTACTGCAAATCATCCATACCTACCATGGAAAACATACCAATTTTAAGAAGTCTTACAAAAGAGATAATCCAGTAAGGCTTTCCAAAAAAAGATCAAAGCATTTCGACAAGAAGTATGCTCAAAGTTATTTGACATTGCGGTCTGCAAATGTATTGCTTTTGAAGATTGCACATGCGAACATATTAAAAAAATTACCTCGAAATGAGCATAATTTCCTGAAAGATCAACGGACAACGAGACTTCTTTACATCGGCTCGCTTGACATTAATGAAACAGAGAAACTTCAGAATATTGGTGATAATGCTGATAGAAAGGCTCACAGCTTATATTTAAATCATACACAAGCAACGCCTAACGCAGGGTATGTAGATTATGAAGATGAAGAAATGGATTGTTCTTCAGATATATCTGAAGAAGTAGATTTAAATCTGGACACCTACAAACTATTGACAATCCTATCCGAATTCCATGTTGGTTGATTCTGCTTAAAAGATAAGATGAAGATGATTCAGGCTCCTTAAAGATATTATATATAATTTGCTTTGAATAAAAGTTTTACATAACATTTTGAGTATTTTTTCGGAATGGAATGCATTGTCGTATTTTACATTGATTTCTATGGAACAATTGTTTCGCATAACGAGTAAGCGTCTGGAGCGACTTATGGTCGTTATTAAGCGAGGTTTCACTGTATTTCTTTCGTGCCAAACAATTGGGAGAAAAGTGATACTTCTTTTTTCAGTAAGGAAAGAGTAGAATAAAATAAAACAATTACTACCAATTTTTTGTCCGTTTTGAAGAGATTCACTTAAATCATTATTCCGCTGTTTTCACACTTCTTTGTTGTAATGAATATTTGCATAAAAAAAGGCTTGAAAGGAAGCGAAACATGAAAATAATACTTTGGTATTTCGTATTAGACTTCTCTATGCGAGAACTTGTCCATCTAAAGTTTCATATAACTGATTGAAAAATTGTGGTTAAACCCCCTTAATATTTTGCAAATGGTTACTAGAAAAAGGACTGCAAACTGTTTATCTGAACGTTAGCATTTTGTTAAGAATGAGTTAAGTTTAATAAGTTTATTTGCACGCTAGTGACGAATTCCTCGGGTGAAAGGTATTTTTCTTCTCTGAATATCACATTTAAAATTAACGATACACCGACATACGTTATCAGTTCTTTTCATTGAAGCAGAATCAGCGAAATCATATAAATGACTGTAAAATTGTGGTCAACGCCCTAACCCTCAGAGCGCCCAATTATTTTGAACTTTTAGCTATCAGGTTAGAAAACTTAGCTTTTAAAGGAAATGAATCGAGGTTTTTTGTATTTAATTATATCTTTGAAATCGTAAGAACACTTTATCCATGTTTTTTTAAAGAAAATATAAATATAACTAGGATCTCACTGCTTTTGAACTGAACATGAAAAACGGAAAAAGACGTTTGTGCCACTCGGTACTTTGTTTCCGGCGGCTTTGATACTGCATAAAAAAAAGATGAAGTTGATTCAGACTCCTTAACGATCTTATATATCTTTGAATAACGTTATACATAAAATGATTTGAGTATTTTATTCGGTATGGAACGCATTATCGCATTTTACATTGATTTTATGGGAAAATATTTTTTCTCTTCTTCTGGAACGAATTTTACTCGTTATGCGAGGTTTCACAGTATTCATGCCTATTTTCAGGATAACGTGCAAAAAATGTCATTATCGCTTCTGAAGTGAGTTGTTTATTTTATTCTCTGATATTTGTGTTTAATAATTCCCTAAATGAAATATTTCGATATTTAAAAACTTTGTTTAGAAGGGTATTGACACATCTGGTCAGCATGAAATGGAATTACATTGAAAGAAAAGCATTGGTGAGAGTGCATTCGCTCCTATAAAAGTCTTTATCGTAGATTTGGCATAATTTTTTTAAAAAGAATAATATATTAGGTAATTTTTTTTAATCAAATTTTATTAGATTCCGCAGTATATGATCATTTTGAAAACATTGGGCTCGAAGTTGGATGCATCATCGAGGAACGCCAAATCGTAGGAAGAGCGCGTAAAGTGAATCTTTGATTGCAGAAGCCACACGAGTCGATAATATCAAAATTCTGGGTACTTAAAACAAAACAAAACCAGCGGGTGCTGTCTCCCGAAACCTTTCTCGTATCCGTCCTAAAGCGGGTGGGGAAGATACAAAAAGCGGCTGTAACATGGACATTCCCTAAGACATGTGGGGGAAAAATAATCCAAACTGCAGTAAAACACACCAATCGTCCCTAATGCAGGCAGATAAAAAATAAGGCAAACGGCATAAAAGGAGACACGGGTTCTCACGGATTCTCGCCAATACGCAAATGTCCTTGTGTAAGGTAAAGAAAATCGTTATGCGATTTGAACGCCTTTTTCTCAACCGATTGAAACCAAAATTGTACACAGATCTACAATTAAAATAAGAAAACCACATATTAATTTTTATTTATCTATTTAATAGGGTCAAGGAGTTATTATGTTTACAGGTATGCGATTATACAGACCGACAGACAGTCAGCCCTCTTACGAATTTAGTCCAAATTTTGATACGGACCTACGTCCTGATGATAAAACTGTGTACCAAATTTTATCTATCTAAATATTTAAGTTTCGGAGTTATTGCGTTCAGATGAACACGGACAGACACACAGACTTTCCGTGGAAGGAGTTTCTCAAGAATTTGATAGAAACCTACAAATTATGAGTAACGGTCACATACCAAATTCCATCAGTTCATCTCTCTGCCTATAACGGATTCTGAGTTATCGTGTTCATTGGCAGACATAATTCCAAAATTGTGTTTTTCGGACTCAGAGAGGTCTAAAACGTGGAGTTTCATCAAAATCTCGAGTTCAAATTTTTTGACGATGACAATACTTTCTCTTTGTATACTTCGTATAGGAGAAATTAAAAATGATAATTTTGCGAACTGGGACGTTCTCGACAAAGAAAATTGTCAAAATTTCAGTTGTGAATAAAGGGGATTTTTTCCAAGTAAATATTATATCTTAATTAAAATATTGTGCACATAAAAAATGTGCTTTCAATATAAAACAGCTTAAAAAATGTGTAACTTAAAGTATTTGTTTTTTAATAGCAATTTGAAAATGCGCTCTGATAGAACGAGTTTCGAACACGTAGCTTCACGTTGGTATGCTCAGGAAACACAATTCTGCCAAAAATCACTCTAAAGTTAGCATAATATGTGAAAAAAAGCTTATTAATGACAGTAAATTTATTTTCATTATAATACATTTAAAATAAAAATTTTAAAAAAATATTGGATATCATACAACTGAAAAATCTCAAAAATACGGGAATTTTTTCATTAAAAATATCACCTTAAAATTATATTACTGACCATAATTGTACAAAAAAGTTTTAATAGATGCATAATAGTTATAAGTATTATAATATAAAATTTCATACATATTCAATGAAAAGAAATTTGCCAATCGTACCTAAATATAGAAAAAACACATTTTGAGAAAACTGCAAAAAAACTAAATATTAACCTGCAAAAAAATATTTTCTTTATTTTTAAAACTTTCCTGAACCATATTCATGTTGTTTTGATATTTATAGAAGTTCAGAAACTCTTTTGATTTAATTTTTAATTGTTTTAGCATCTTTACGAGCTTTTTGATGCATAAATTCAGCTTCTTTGATACGAAGCATATTGATTTTCTCGACAAAGAAAATTGTTGAAATTTCAGTTGTAAACAATGGTTTTTTTTCTAAGTAAAAATTATATCTTAGATTAAATATTGTGCACATAGAAATAATATGATGTTTTCAATATAAAACATCTTAAAAATATTTGTAACTTAGAGTATTTGTATTTTAATAGCAATTCGAAAATGTGCTCCGATAGAACGTATTTAGAACGTTTAAAAACACATAGCTTCACGTTGGTACGCTCAGAAAACACAATTATGCCAAAAATCACTTTATAGTTAGCATAATATGTGAATAAAAGCATAATAATGGCAGTGAACTAATTTTCAATATAATACATTAGAAATAAAATTTTAAAAATATTGAATAGCATACAACTGAAAAATCTCAAAAATAGGTGTTTTTTTCATTAAAAATATCACCTTAAAATGATATTACTGACCAGAAATGTACACAAAAAGTTTTACTAGATGCATAATAGTTATAAGTATTATAATATAAAATTTCATACATATTCAATTGAAAGAATTTTTTCTGAGAGTACCTAAATATGGAAAAAACATGTTTTTAGAAAACTGCAAAAAACTAAATATTAACCTTCAATTTTTTTTTTTTATTTTTAAAACTTCCCTGCACCATAATCATCTTGATTGGATGTTTCTGAAAGTTCAGAAACTCTTTTAATTTGCCGTTTCAGATTTCTAGCCTCTTTACGAGCTTTTTGAAACATAAATTCAGCTTCTTTGATACGAAGCATATCGATTTTTTTAAATGAATCACAAGTGTTTTTTCCT
>BGPR01053651.1:0-10361 GCA_013235015.1 Araneus ventricosus | reverse complement strand
CTAAGGACAATATTGTGTTAACTTTGAATTCTAACAAAACATTCTTTGTTTGCTTAGTTAACGGTAGTAATAGAATTTTAATTATAGTTCGAATATTGAATTTTCCTTTCAGGTTTGTTTCTAATTGTATAAATCCAGAGAGTAAAAGAAAGACTCCATTGACATCGGAAGAGCTGTCAGAGGCAGAGCATTAATTAATCAAGCAATGTCAATTTCAAGCGTTCTCTGCAGAAATGACAGCCATGATGTATGGCGATAATATTTCGAAATAGAGTAAGATTCTAAATTTATCTCCCTTTCTAGATAATAAATGTGTAATGAGGGTAGGAGGAAGACTTGAAAATTCCCAATTACCATATTCAGGTAAACATCCCATAATACTACCCTCAAAGGGTAAGTTAACTGAAATTATTGTAAGGTATTACCATGAAAAATATTTTCATCTTGGTCCCCAACATTTTCTTTTTCAGATTAGACAAAAATATTGGCCCATTCATTTGAGAAATGTATGTAGAAAAATTGTGCATAACTGTGTTGTTTGTTTTAAATTTAAACCAAAAGAGTATTCTTAAAAATGGGCAATTTGCCAAAGGAAAGAATTACTCCAGATAAGGTATATATTTCAACAGGTATAGAGTTATGTAGACCATTCTTAATTAAAAATAAATATCAAAGGAAAGGTCCTGAAATAAAAGTTTATGTTTGTAAATTTATTTGCTTAGTAACAAAAGCCATACATCTTGAAATAATCAGTGATCTAACTTCTCAGTCTTTAATAGCTACTTTGAAAAGATTTATTTCAAGAAGAGGTAATTGTTATAAGATTTTTTCCGATAATGGATCTAACATGGTAGGGGCTAACAGAGCATTAAGAGATTCGATTAAATTGGTTAGAGATAGAAATGAGTCTTTATATGTGTTTTTGCAGAAGAAAGCATTGAATGGTCCTTCATTCACCCTAGAAGTTCAAATTGGGAAGGACATTGGTAGGCAAATATCAAGGCATTAAAATACCATTTCAAACGTGTAGCATGAAATTCAAAATTCAGCTAAGAAGAACTGCTAACACTAACAACCGAAATTGACGCCATTCTAATTTCGCGTCTGCTTACGCTACTTTCAGCCGATGTTGACGACTTGGAAGTACTATCACCGCCACATTTCTTAATAGGAAGGCTGATAATGGTAATAGTTGAACCATCTCTTATAGACTTTGAAAAAAATCGCCTTGATGTTTGGCAGAGAATTATAAAGTCAGCACAAACAATCTGGAAAATATGGAGCCTTTCATATTTAAATGGTCTGCAAAAAAGAAAAAAAATATGTACTTAATAATGAAAATCTTAAAATCGGGCACATGGTTTTAATCAGGGAAGAAATTCTTCCTCCATGCAAATGGTTAATGGGACGTGTAATAGCTCTATATCCAGAAAGGGATAATAAAGTAAAAGAGTTGCAGATGTCAAAACCAGTAAAGGCACTTATAAATGGTCCATCAATAAATTGAGACTACTGCCTATTGAAAATTAAATATTTTCTGAAAATAACAATCGCATTTATTCCATGTATTTATTTTGTATTACTTATTGAACTCAAATTCCATTTTACTATTGTGATTTTCTATATGCATATTGTTATATTATTTGTTCTTAAATTTAATTTAATTAAAATCTTACATCGAATAATAATTGAAAAATATTTAAGAAATGTCTTTATCATTCCATGCAAAAGTAATTGTATAAGTAAGTTTATTGTGTATTCATGTTGGTATATTGATGTATAACATTTTATTTACTTGTACAACTACTTGTATTACGTTTGGGTGTGTAAATAATCATGAAAATTGTGATATGTATAAAGAATTTGCAAGTTCTAGCATGCGAACATGCAAGGCCGGGCGGAGTGTTGGCTCATGCACACCCCCGACTGGTCACGGGCAAATTTAGTGTTCTGCGAACAGCCGCAGAGAGTGGTGTGCTATTTTTCGGCTCTCTCAAAGTGAAATAAAACCTGTGTCTACAGTCCATTCTGCGAATGCTTATTTAGGGAAGTTATTCATTTAACTTGAGATTTTGAGAATGTGTGTGAGAAATTTAAGCTAGAGACGGACCCACTACCCTTGTATAATCATTATATGGGAATTGTGTTTCTGATTTTGCCATCAGACTAAGGAATTTTAGAAATATTCACTTTTAAATATCCCTGTAGATTCTGAACTATTGATGCTACAAAAATGTAGGACTTCATTTTGTAGGAAATCGCATGCCGTTTAATTTTGTATTGAAGGGCTTTTCGCTAGAACCCATGGTTTTCGAGATATTTCTAAAAAACTGAAAACGCCCCACTTTAAACCCCATTGTATCCGCTACCGACGGGACTATTAGTATGACGTTAAGGATTCTATCCCCAACAAACGTGCCACATTTTAAATTCTTTCATTTTACATTCTTCTTTCTAATCATCGGATTTGGCCTTTGTTGTTTGTATTATTCTGCACATTTAAGAGTAAAGATTTGGAAATTTATAAAAGAAGCATTACCACTTTTAAAATTACAGGTGTTTCTATATAAAACTTTTAAAATTTGACCTTCCAGTCTTGGGTAAGAATAATTTAGTTGGTTTCTTTATAATAAAGTCCGGATTTTTATATCTGGGCTGGTAAATGGAAAGTAGTGTCATTATTATTAGTTTGGAATTATTATTAGTTAGTCGAATCTGATATGAAATGTGAATGTAACAATATTTCAAGCTAAAAGTTCTAAGATTGGATTATTACTTTTTTTAAAATTTACCCAGGTCTCCTTAATAGCCCACGGAAGCAAGAAACTTACAGGAGTTGAATCCGCGTAGTACTACAACATCAATACTTAGAATTAAATCCTCTTCAGGGCTATTGGGCACCATTAAATTATCTGTTGATTTTTTCCCATGTCTGCATGTTTGTCAAAAATATATCGTTGTTGAGACAAGTCAAGTTAAGTATTATTCTTGACTTATAGATGTAACTAAGGAAGAGGACATGCAGAAGATTCACGCTTGCGCGAGATAAATGATAGCAGCGCCCTCATTTGTGGAAATATTTGACATAAAGAATGGTGACAGGCGCGTGATTTTTAATTTATCTACAAAGCTCGAGGGCGTAAAACGACGAATAACAATACTAATAAAATGCTTTTCTCCAGGATTTTAATTTTTTATTTTTTATTTCGAGGTTTAAGTGCCCTGTGAAACTTGTAAACAATATGAACTCCGTTCTATCGTTATTAAAATTTTGGTAAAATCCATGACACTCCATGTCATCAGTTGCATTTTTATAAAGTTATTTATCTTCTTTTTCTGTTTCTTTCATAACCGATTTTGGTATTTCCGATGTTTTTTTATACTTTGGTTTAAGCACCAATTGAGACTGATCGGAAATACCTGGCACTGGTATTCGTGCACACAAACCTATCTTGATAAAACTGATATAGGAACTGACTATATAGAAGATATAGAACGTCTGGGCGGAAAACTTTCACCGGGTAAGCGACGATTTCATGAGTAACAATTTATTTATTTAACGAAAAGCATGCTCCAGAGAAAAATCCATTTACAGAATGCTATAAACAACAAAGACAAAAAGGACAAAAGCCACAATGAGTAAATAAAAAAATGCTCTAGAAAATAAAAAGTTGATCACAGAGAATACACAAAATCATAAAAAAATTTGCAAACGCACGTATAATTAAAAAGGAAAACACATAATCCCAAAATCATTAAAACACACCACGATTCTAAATGTCGTATTTTTTATAATGATTTACGTTTTATCATAACGGTGTTGGACAGGAGAAGCGTCTTCGGACTCTGCTGTGTGGCAGTTAAAGCAATGCAACTTTAAAATGGTGAATGAATTTTTCTTTTGGGTTGTTACCCGGGGAGAAACCTCTGCCGTCATGCTGTTCTAAACTATAATTTGATTAAAATTATTTCAACCCTATACTTTTGTTCTCTTCGCTGTTATCCGATTGATTTTATGCAAGAGACATGCCATAGAGAGGGTGGTATTATATTATTGGACCCATTTAAAAAGTTAATAAGAAAATAAAAATGATATAAATATAAATATGAAAATAGAAAATAAATGGAATAATATAGAAAATAAATATGATGATTCGTTCATTTTTACGTGTTTTTAAATATAGAATGCCCGAGATTTGTTGGACACATTAACAAATTTACTAAAAAATCTAATAATGTTACAACTACGTTTGTTTAAATGAGAGCAAATTTTAAAAAGCTTTTTAAGAAAGTTACTTACGGTGGTCTATATGCTCGTAAATCATTGGACATCTCCTATTTCTTTTAGAGACATTATCTGCGAAACTATTAAAGCTATAAGAAAATTAAAAGCATGCATTTGAAGTTAATTTTGCGATCTTTAATTTGTTGACTCCATTTTAATTCTAAAACTAATTTGGTTTCGAAGTATTGAAGGAAAACTAAATAAGAAACAAGAAAACGCGCTTCGGTTTCTGCTAATTGCTAGCCATTGCGTATGGAAATCTCTCGCTGTAATAAATTTAGAACGCAGCACATGTACGAAAACATTCAGAAAAATAACTGTTTCTCTCATTACTTGTCTTTCTCATTAAAGAAAGAGCGTAACATTATTTTTATACTAATTTTTGAAATGCATTCAATAATTTATGACCACCCTGTATATAACAATCAACCACAAAACGCTTCCGTTGTAGTAAGAGTTTTCTGCCTGTAATGGGCGGGAGAGGTTTCTTTACTTTCAAGTATCATAGTTCTGAATTTTGCAACATTCGGCTTTGGAAAATGTGTATTAATTTCGTGTATTTTATATTAATTTGATGGTTATTTTTTGTTGAAACTCTTTCATAATAGTGAAATTAGATATTAACTCGCTTTTCTTTTCATCTATATAGCTCGCCCGACTTTTAAATAATCGTGGTGCACATGCACAAGGAAAGACAAACAGACAGATATCCCGTCTACGAACTTCATCCAAAATTGGACAGAGATCTTCAATTTTGGGCGCAGATAAGAAGAATGCATATATTTATGTTAGAAATCCCTCAGATACTAGAACTCCAAACTTCTAATGATTTTTGAGTACTGTCGTTATTTATTAGATATTTGAATATAATTTTAATAAATGTATGTTTTGTTTCGATTAACACTTTCAACCCTAGAATTAATGAGAATAGTTGAAAAATTACGGATACATTTAAAAATAAACATTACGAAATCATTAGCAGGTTCAAATCTTCTATAAAACTACTACTAAAAGCATAAGAATGGTGTGCATATAAGATATTTTTCCACTCTAACCTCTGAATCATATTTAAATCATCTCGAATCTCTCACGTATGCTTCTGCTACTTTCTGAGGCGATTGAAATAAATGATAAAGCTTCAGGCAGATAAGGCTCTAAGTTCATCAGATATACAGGGTAAATTAGAAATGTGAATATCCTTTGTATAATATTATAGTTTATATTTCTGAATAATACTTTCATCCCAACACTGAGTGAGAAAATTTGTAAAATTATTGACATATTTAAACTAAACATTAGCAAATTATGAGCAGTGGAAAATTGCTTAAAATTCAACACTGAAAACGTAAGTAAGTTGTGCATATATAATCTCAGCGTTATTCCCCATCGTATTCAAATCAGCTGTTTCTTGTAAGCCAGCCTCTGGTGCTTTACGAGGCGAATGAAAGAATCACGTGGTGTGCGTTTATTTTACAAACTTGGAGGCCGCCTGACGAAAGAAATAAAGTGTGTATTCTACCCACGAATTTCTTGCTTATGTACTTAATATGACGCGTTCTCTGTTACGCTTCGTTTACACAGTGATGAAAAGTATATTATTTGAATATTTAGTCGATTCGCAACAAACGTCGACACTATTGTGCAGTTTAACCCACTCAGCGCCAAACCCGAAATATCTCGCGAACTTTTTTTCATCTGAAGCGGCATTCTACGAGATAACTCGCAAAGTTTTCTGCGTCTCTAGCGGCAAGCCCGGGTATTCTCAGGCTATTGGAATTTCCTTTCCCCCAGGACCACATACATACGAGTAATTGGAGAGTTGGCCTGTTCATTGTAAACCTTCCATTGTGTTTGTCACCCCGCAGTTGAAAGAAGAGGGATTTTGAGTCTGTGTGGGGTTTTTTGACTTCTGTGCAAGAAGGAACGTTTTTCTTATGGCTTATCGGAATTATCTGCTAATTCTTTGAAATAGTAATATGGCGGGAGATAACGTGAGGATGGGTACTATATTTTTTCAACAGCTATGTTACTGTTTTATGAAGTATAAAATGGCGAAGGACAGACTAGTTATTTTCGAGACTCCGCTACAGAAATACGGAATTAAAAATTAAAAACTGCCTTCTCTGACAAAAATATGTTCAGTTTCCTAGATTATTACCCGTTTTTATTTCTAAAGCAGGTTTTAGAACTATTTATCATGACGGAATTTTACTATTAGAATTTTACAGAATTATTAGGTACTTTCCCGTTAAAGCCATACCATGTTTTTAACAACGAGAAACTGCGCCTCTCGTACTTTTAACGTTGCATTATAATTAAGATTTAAATCAGAAAAATTAGAAATTAAAATATAACGTGGATTTATTATATAAATATTACTTAGGGGCTCAGAGCCGGCCCGAACAAAAGCGGGGCCCGGAGCAAAGTTGACTTGCAGGGCTTTGAAAAAATTTCTCCCAACAAAATAATTTATTGCTTTTTGCTATTTATTACATTTCACAATTTGGTTAATTAAAGACTATACAAATACATGAAAATAATAAATAATTAAATTATTTTTATAAAGTTAATATTTTAATCACACAAAAAATCGTTAATAAATCAAACAACAAAGATAATTGCTTCATACGTAAAATTTGGTATTCAACTTACTAAAATAAGATTACAATATATGATTTTTGTTTCATTTTGTTATAAGTTTTATAGCATATACGTTGTTAATATCATTATGATTTAGATTTTTGGTTAATGCAGATTCGATAGATAAAATGACTAAGCAAATAAATTGTTCGCCTCTAATGCTAGATCTCAAGTAATTTTTTAATATTTTTAATCTTGAGGAAGATTTTTCTGCAGATGAGAGCGTTATTGGTAATGTCAATATAATTATAGAACAGAAGTAAAAGTTGGATGCAATTTTAATAATTATTGTAAATATTTGCAATATTGTGACCTGGAAGGTAAAACTTGCCGCCAAATTTTGATTTCGTTAAATAAATGAATGCAATTCATTTTCGTTTTCCGTAATCTGACAGCGGCGTGGGGTCTTGTGCACTGGCACCTTTCGAAACCCCCTCGCGCTGGCCCTGAATTCAAGCATTCCTTACTAAATAAAAGATAAAAATCCTCCCATTATTTTTTGCAAACTCATGTTGTAGAAATGTGCCCTGTCTCCCTGATTTTATGAGGATATATTAAAAATTGTTCAGTTTGAAAACTTTCAGTGCTAAAATTAAAATTATAAATTGTGAAAATAGTTTCAATTATAATTTCAAAATATGAAAGCTGAAGAAACTAAAAATAACTTTTAACTTTGCAATCAATTGAAAGAGAAAATAATCCCCTTTCAATTTTTCTGTCAATTGACGATGTCAGCACATTCATTCGGTATTGAAATGAAATTTAAAACTGCATGGGATTTTCTTGTATTTTGGATTATCAAGTGTATTCTTAAAAGTTGAACTCATTATTTCTTCATATTTAAAAACAAGTTGAACTCATTATATCTTCATATTTAAAAACAAGTTCAACTCAATATTTCTTCATATTAACAAACAATTATTTCTTCATATACAAAAAAAATAAATAAATAAATAGAACTAAAACCACCGGAGTGGCCTCCCCTAAACTTTCTCGTATACTTTTCAAAAATTTGCCATTTTCCCTCTCCCAGCGTGGATAAAAAATTCAAACCAACTGTAACCCACAATGCAATGACTATCAGAAGGTTTTTCATTGTAGATTGTAGTGATTGTAAAATATTTAGGTGAAGAATCATATTCAGAGATGCGTATCTATTAAAACTCAGCAATATTTATTTTCTATCACACTCTAGCAAGCTTCGCGTGCGGAGGAGAAAACAGGAGAAAATGACCTCGTTCGCTATCGCTGAATAGCTTGCGCGTGCGCAGAGATTGCTTCTAGTACGCAAGTAAAAAAATTGAATATGCAATTTGAACGCCTTTTTTCTGCCACAGATCTGTAATTAATGTTATCAATAGTCATACCAATTTTTAATTATCTAAGCCAAAGGGTTTATGAGATATAATTTTTACAAGTATGCGATTATACAGTCCGACAGGCCATCAACCTTTCGACAGATTTAGTCCAAACTTTGCTACGGACCTATATTCATGATGATAAAACTGTGTACCAAATTTTATCCATCTAGCTATTCAAGTTTTTGAGTTATAGTGCTCACATGGCCGCGGACAGACAAACAGGCAGACTTCCCGTTGACGGATTTTGTCCAAAATTTGATAGAAACCTACAAATTATGTTTAAAGACCACATACAAAATTTCATCCCCTAGCTCTAATAGTTTTCGAGTTATCGTGTTCACAGACAGACACACCAAAATTGTTTTTTTTTCTGACTAAGGAAGGTTTCAAACGTGGAGAATGGTCAAAATCTCGAGTTCGAATTGTTTGACGATTACAATACTTTCTCCTTGTATACTTCGTATACGAGAAAGTAAAAAGATAATCGACTGATCACAAACTTATTTACAATTATACACTACCTACCTAGTTTAGGTTTTAAGATATTTAAATTCAATCAATCTTCAAAATACTTCTTATATTTTAAAACTTATCCAAGTAACTTTGATATGTAGTTCCCCAAAACAATATACAAAGGTTCCAAATAAGTAAAATTTTATGAAGGAAAATGCCCAATGTAAAAGATTAGAAAGATATTCCTCTAGAGGTGTTTCTTTAAACTGCCCTTTGAAAGACTATCTGCTGGCCATTAGGGGAATAAATGTGGGTCCCCACAAAAGCATTACCGCCTGTATACCCTGAAAGTAATAGTCACGCGAACAAGGAATGTATTGAATGTTATCACCTGCAATTTATCTTCAAATGACAGATATCCACTTTGGGGGCTGTCCCTTCCCCGGCACGGAAAAGAAAGTGACCATATGATCACTAGAGCCTGGAGCAATCGAACCTGGTTGAGGACTGAACAATGCTATCTCTTTTCACACTTTATTCTGCCCAAGAATCGGAAACACGTGGACCTCCAAGTAGCAAAGGGAATTGTTGGATTCTTATCCACTAGATTCTTCGACCCAGGCTCTCCGTCAAAAAGTTATTATCGGCGGTATCCACTAGATCCACCAATTATTTTTCACTTTCTCGTATACGAAGTATACAAAGAGAAAGTATCGTAATCGTCAAAAAATTCGAACTCGAGATTTTGACGAATCTCCACGTTTTAGACCTCCCTGACTCCGAAAAACACAATTTTGAAGTTATGTCTGTCTGTCTGTGAACACGATAACTCGAAAACTATTAGAACTACGGGGAGGGAAAATTCGCATGTGATCTTTACACATATTTTTTAGGTTTCTATCAAATTTTGGACAAAATCCATCTGCGGGAAGTCTGTCTGTCTGTCTGTCCGCGTTCATGTGAACTCTTTGACACAAAAACTGAAATAGCTAAATGGTTAAAATTTGGTACACAGTTTTTTCATCAGAAATGTAGATCAGTATAAACTTTTGGGCCAAATCCGTCAAAGTTTTGACCGTCTGTCTGTCTGTATAATCGCATACTTTTGAACGCCATAACTTCTTAAGAAAATTACTTAGATAAATTAAATTTCGGTCTTGAAACCCTAATTGTTGATTTGTCTCCAATTTTCCTTTAAATCGGTTTAAAAAAAGGCGTTGAAACGGTTTTTTCTCCATTCTACGCAAAAAAAAAGCTGCGAACGCTGAAGCGAGTGTTCTCCCCACCTTAGTGAATACCGCACATATTCCGACGCGCGAAATGTTTTTTTCCCCTACACGTGTTATTCGTAGGCGATAAAGTTTTGGGGAGGCCACTCCCGCTAGTTTAACAGATCTTTGAAAGAAATTTTCAAAACCAGAAAAAAAAATTGCAATATATTTCTTTTTAGAAAAATTATGAATATTTTATGCCTTTTTTTACATAAAAGTTGGTTGAAACAATTTTTTAAAAAGGATAAAAAATAATAAATTAATTTTGCAAAATCCGTCAGCGGCTCGGGGCATGTCAGAAGCGCGAGGCCTTGTGCGGTTGCACCGTTCGCACCCCCCTCGGGCCGGCCC
>BGPR01053650.1:0-10362 GCA_013235015.1 Araneus ventricosus | reverse complement strand
TACATAAATGACAATTCATCTCGCATATTTCGCATTCATATCTTTTTACTTTCGGATGAGCTAACAAATGTTTCGTTATTGTTTCTTCCATATTAACTTTTAAGCCACACAATTTACGTATATAAGACTTCTATGATTAATGAATGATTGGCCGCTTAATAACCTTAGTATCCTTTATTGATACTTCGATAAGCCTGTCAAAATTTATATTCCTCACTTGAGTGGGAAATATATAGCATTAATATTTTTTTCTATTGTCATACTTATTAACACGTTAAAATAACTCCTTTGTGCTTTTCTTTGTTCTTTTTAGCCGTAAGAATTTATTTTTTATATGAATAATCAAATTGATGCATTCACTAGTTTCCAGTCCCAATAATGCGCATTAAATAGATTGTGTAATTAATTTTTTTTTTAAATAATTCGTCCAACTGTCATAAAATATACGATACTTTAGTTCATGAGAATTATTTAAAACTCAGCTTTTGAAATTTATAATTAAAATGTTAGGAAGACTTACTTTGCACGCAAGCAATGCCTTACCAGAAATCGTAAAAACCTTTTTAAAAATTGTAAAACTTACGATATGCGCTCTCTTAATCAAAACTTCTTTGCTAAATCTTACGTTTTATTTCATGAACCAGGAAAAACACAATGAACCGTCTTCCAGCCTGATGCCAATAGCTGTATAGAAAATTTGGTATGTAAGTTTAGAATCGTAGTAAGAAAACTTATTTTCCCGCACGTTGTCCTTGTGTATAATCTTTGGAAGGATTGCTATATGATAAAAAAATTATCGGCGAACTAATTTTCTGTCCCATTTACTTATCCTGATCAACAAGGCATACTTTTCATCGCTCTTTTGAGGGGAAAAAATTAGCAAACTTGAGTAAAATATATTAGTTTCATTAACTTGGTCCTTTGCTTGATTAGATGTTTTCAGTTTGTGATCAAGAGTTTCGGGGTGTGGGATTAAAAAAGCAGTCATGAGTTCTCAAATTTTTTCATCTACAATTAGAGAAAAAGAGGATTTATAGCAAGCATACGTCTCAAACTGACCCTTCTATTATACCTAAACCTAAACAGCGATCATAGTTTTGGCAGATTTTAGCAACGCTTGCAAAAAAATGATAATGACGATTTTATTGGATTTATGTTATTAAATTATTTTGGAAGCAAAATTGTATTTCTGTATCTTGTCAGCTATATTTTTTAAAAAATCTACCCTTTTATCATCTGTGATTATTTTTGTCGGTTTTCTTATTCGTTCTATTTTTGCTTTTCCTTTTTTTATGGTTCCGAAATGGAATTTCTTTTGTTTAGTTAAAAAAGTTGCAAATGCAAAAATTTGTATGCTCCAATAAAAAAAAATATACAGCAGAGGTTTTTAAGTTAGGAAATACTTAACGTGCAATAATCCTTACTAAGCGTTTTTACTTTCTCAGATATGAAGTATAAAATGAAAAATCATTGTTGCCGTTAAAATAATTTGGCCTCTTGAATGTTTAATAGATTTTAACTTTTAAATTTTCCCCCTTCCGAAAGAACTATTATTGGAACCATGTTTGTCCATCTCTCAGCAGGGTGTTTACAAAAGGTCGATTATAGACTAAAAGGAGAAGTCAGGAGCACAGAAATAAATTTATTTCGCAATAGAACATGGGGATGAAAAAATAAAAGTATGCTGCTGCAGAGGGATTCTTGTCAGTGAATTAATTTAAAAAAAGGATACACCAGAAGAAATGTACAACATTGATCGACTGGAATAATCTTTGCAATAGTCGAAAAACCCAGTTACATAAATGAGCACATTCCAAATTGTATACGGCATGACAGATACAATAATGGGAAGTACAACGTAGTGTATCAACAATAAACCTCTGGATTTAGTTTATTTTCATTTATCTTAAGGCCCCGTATTGAAACAACACGAAAGGTATTTTGGATCAGACCTCGTAATTTTGAATCGCGGTCAGACTCCTCTCCAAATTTCAGCACCACACCAGCGACTGGACGTTATCTGCCCTTAAGTATGATTTAGCGCGCAAGAGGCTCACAAAGACGGCTGATATTAAATGGAATCGGATTTCGAACAAGGAACCCTTTGATCCCGAAGCCGAAACTTTACCACTAGGCCACCACGGCCGCAAATCTTTGGAATGCTTAATATAATTTTTCAAAGGGCACACCGTTTGAAGCCACACATGCTGAGCATATTCTTCATGATACTGGGGTTATTGCGCTATTCTAAATGTGTATTCGATTTAATGTTGTACATTTTATCTGGTGTAACCTTTTCTTGAAGTGAATTCACTGACGAAGAGCCCCCTGTAGTGAATCTACTTTGCATTTACGAACCCTTGTTCTTTTTGTAAAATGACTCGTTTCCGCATGCCTGACGTGCTTTTAAAGTTTGTCAACGACCTTTCGTAACACACTGTATTACTGATTTAAATTTTTAAAATTCACGCGATTTAGTTCCTAAAATGAACATCAACTCCTTTCGTATTTGCTATTAATAATTTAAACGAAATAAGTAGCAAAAGCAGGACGAACGATATGAAGCATGTTTATGATAAAACAAAATATAATTTAATTTAAATATTTCTTTCTACGTAGTTTGAGTTTCTTAGGCTTAACATGAATAAAGTTTTTTAAAGTCGTAGTGTTTTGTTTCTTGTTGCCGAATTTTGTTGATTTTTTAAATGCCCTGTATATAAATGTTAACAAAGATTCAAAATCGCAACGAACTAGGTGAACAAAATAAATGACTTGGTCATTACACAATCAATGTATATTTATATTATATCTTGGCCTAAATTGGTTGAGGGGAAACCTATTACAATGAATACTAGGCTAAGGAGCATAATTCGTTCCAGAATCTTACTTGCAATGCGAAACAAACGTTAAAGCGAAACAATTTTTTCCACACAAATCAGTATTAAATACGATAATGCGTTCCACACCGAAAAAATACTCAAAGAATTTTATATTTAAATTTTGTTTAAAAAAATTATTTATAAAATGGTTAAATACCGTGAATCATGTTCATCTTCGACCGCGAAATGAATCAACCTGGATTGCGAATTTTCAGGGAGGAAAAAAAGCTTTCCTGTGGTCAGCTCCTAGCTGTGCTCATTCACAAGCACTGCGATAACATTGCTATCTCCCTCGAGTACCATTGATCTTGGCCAAAGACACAATCTCATTTACTACAGGCTCTACATGTAATGCCACAAACCCCTCCAAGTCGCATTCGACAATGCTCTCCGGCCAAAGCTTCTTCCAATCAGAAGTGAGGGCTGTTTCGGTCACTTTGAGCGAGTCTTTTTTTTTAAACAATTTATTATGCTCGTTATGCGAATCACTCGTTAAACGAAGTTCCACAGTATCCCAAAATGCATAATTGTTATCTTCACTATAGAACATAGACAGACATAAAACTTGTCATACTACAGTAAAAAGCTTGGAATTCAAGGACAAAACTCTCACGATTAATAGAAAGAGGTGTTTTTTCCTTTCATATAGTGTATTTCAAAATTCCTGCGGAAAACTCTAAGCCGTGTTAGAGCGCAGAATTTTTTTTTGTACAGGTATGTGTTTGCACAAGTGTTGAGCTAAATTACAAACACAGAAAATAAAAAAGGATTGGAAATTTAATGTTGGCAACCATAAAATTACAGTCGATGCATTATTGGTGCTAGTTGGAAACGTTAATAGTCCTTCGATATAGTCATCAGCATTTTGAACAATCTGATATCAGCGATGAGGAGGTCGTAAGGTACTTGAAGCAGTACCAGTTCTGTTGATGGTTCGGATGGAGCGGTGTAAAGTTTTATGAATCTCTGGAACAGTTCGGTAGCGAATGCCGTAAAGTGGTTCCTTCTTCTTTGGAATCAAATCTTAATCACAGAGGCTTAAATCCAGGTAGAGCAAATTCCAGCCTCGGAGATAAAAAAAATAAGTGTCAGGTTGCTACCGAATTGTTCCATAAATTATTGAAGCCATAGACCATTCCATCCGAACCATCAACAAAACTGGATTCAATGACTTTCACATCGCTGGAAACAAGGTGCACACAACGTTGGTGGTTAAATAAAAGGACTAAAAGCGTTTCAAACCAGTTTTTTTATCAGCTGCAATTATATAGTCGAAACTATTAAATTTCGAGCACTTGTATAAAAAGAGACGCCAAATGGTTATATACAGTATTATCTGAAAATGATTCTTTACTGCCATGTTTATAAAAAAGATACTCGAAATTACGTCATCCAACAGTTATATGAGGTAAATAAAGGAACTCTAGATTTTATATTTCAATATATTTCCACCATGAAAATTAGCAAAAAAACCCATATAATGATCAAGTTTAAATCATTAGTAAGATACTTAGACTTTTAAGATAGTGGAAATGAACAATTTCTCATTCTTTTCCTTTTATTTTTGTAGTAATTATTTCAGAATTTATTGACAATGTTGTATTGTTTATCTCTTAGTTAGTGCTTCAATGCTTGAAAAAGCTTCGAGATCCAGATTATCAGCATCCGTAATATATAATGAATGAATATGGTATGTCTAAATTCAACAGTTTTTATTTCCATTTACTGACAAAGATGCACTTACGCCTTGTCATTTTTATTAATGTATAATAATATCAAATAATAAATTCCTCTCAGCTCTCGCGCATTGCCTATTGAATAAAAAATTATAAAAATCCCTTTCTTCCTATTCATACATGCACAATTGTTTGTCCAATGAAACTTAAAATATACAAATTATTACCTTCTAGCAGATGGGAAGATAAAGGACATTAATTAAAAATGAATTATAACGAAAAGACAGATCATTTAAAATTAAGTCAGTTATAAATGTTTTATGAATTAATTTTTTTTCGGTTATTTACTTTAATGTTCTTCTAATAGATGATACATTCAAGAACTACGCATTGTGGGAAGTCTTCACTTTGTACTAAATACTAACTTCAAATCTTCTTACCCATTATTGCTAAAAAATAACATCTTCTATAAAAATTTCGCACTTAGAATTGCCAGAAGTTAAGAGACTGCATAAGATAATATTTTATTTGTTTAAATTGAAAGACTTCTTTCGGAGGGAGTTTTTAAATGTTTCCCTTTTTCTATAATATGATCGGAGGGAGGAAAATAAGTCTTAGTATCGGAACTATTTCGGAAGTAATTAAAGTACCACTTGAAGTGTTCTTCCCTTGACTTTCATACAAACGTTTACAATATGGTGCGATTTGTGTTAAGCTTTGTGTCTCTTAAATTTCCGCGATTGGTTCAAGATTTAGTGGGCCGCGGGGACCAAGTGGTAACATCTCGTCCTCGGGGACTGAGAGTTCAAGGTTCGAAACCCGATTCCTCTGAAGATCCACCTTGTATGCGACCTGTTGCACGTTAAATCATTCGTAGTGGCCAAATGTCCTCCCCTTGGTGGGTGCGGAAGTTTGGAAAGGGGGTGCCAGTTCAGGTTTCGTACTCGTCATCTGACCGCGGTTCAAAATTGCGCGGTCCTTCAAAAAATAGCGTGGTCGTGTTGCTTCAAAATGGGACGTTAATGTAAACAAACAAACACACGAATCAAGATTTGGTACATCTTTATATTTTTGATGTTAAGATCGCGTATCCTATTTGATATATGTAGCTTGCATTTTTGAATTATCGCATTCAGATACTCACGAACAGACAGCCAATCAAATCTTGGGGGGACTTGGATCGAAATTCTGATACATATCTACAACTCTGGAGAGAAAATTATATGCCGAATTTCTCCCATCCAGGGAGTTGCCAGCTATTTGTGTGTGTGTGTGTTAAAGAGATAGTGTTCACATGCACACTTACGCAACGACAGACAGACAGATTAGGACGGATTTCCACCAAAATTTTATAGCAGTCTGATATTTTGCTGTAAAAACCGGATACCAAATTTGAGTCGCTTAGATTGATGCGTTTTTGAGTTATTGTCTGTGAAGACAGACTATACGTTATTCCAAAAATGTTTGATCGACTCAGGGTGGCCTAAGATGTGGAGATTTCTTAAAATCTCAAAGGCAGTTTTTCTTGGGTGATTGCAATAAAATTTTCTTCCTATATTCGAATATGTGAAATGTGAATTTAATAATAAAATTGAATACTTCCGGTTTCATAATGTTCCAATAGTAATCAAAAATTCATTATTTTCGAATAAGTTAAATTTTTAAACAGGGGTTATTAAAGGTTTGGTTCTTTCATAAATTATCTAAAAATAAAATTAACTATCGAGCTTGTTTGATAACTTCATGTTTGGACATCGAATTACAACAGCGAGTTGGAGACGTAATTATACCAGTGAGCTAGTGTGCGTGGATGTCACGCATGTAAAATTTCTCTTCCTGTATCATCGTCTTTATATTGTCGTATGTTTGGAGAGTGTGGTGCATTCTCAAGCGTCGCTCTCGTCTTCTCACTAGGATTGAAATCTCTAAAAACCGCCTCTGAAACCCTTATCAGCAGATCTGAAGGCTTTACTAGAGTTCCTGCATATTAAAAAGTATTATGCGCGAAATGCTCTTTTTTTCGAATTAAACTTGTGTTTCTAATCATGGCGCAGATCGAAAAAGTCTTGGTAAACTAAGTCATAGTTGTAGAAGCAGTGGCGTAACGAGGGTAGCCGGCTGCCGAGGTCTAATATGCATTCTTTGGCCCCCATTCGTCATCAGTGGTTTAGAAAGGGTAAATGGCGCATGACCTTATTTTGCGTCTCTTCATATTTCGCTTTAAAATGTGACGTAAACACATTCAAGTTTTGTCCTCGAGGCGCCACCCGAAGACTAGCGCCCGGGGCAAGTATACCGCCTTCCACTCTCCGGTCGCTACGCCACTGAGCAAAAGATTGTTGAATTCTCGTCGCTTACATTTTTCTGTCACTATAGTGTACATTTTCAAGCCGATTGAGTCCTGTCTGTGCGCCACGAGAACTATCGCCGCCAAACTGTCTAGTTTACGGCGGTCGCTATAGCAACTGGTTATGATACGGAAGATCCATTTCGAATAGGCGGAATCCAACGGAAGTCGAAGTGTTTTTTATTCTTGGCGCCAGTTTGCGACGGTACATATTTGAATAAACTTCTACCTACTAAGAATGGATTCTTCCGACTATAACCTGTTTCCATAGCGACCGCCATAAACTAGACAATTTGGCGGCGAGAGTTCTAGTTTCTAGTTCGGACAGACAGTACAGTCTACGATGACAAATATCTTGTCTAACTGATTATCTCAATATCTGACGTCAGTGCAAACTTTTTGGATATTGGCAACGATCATTTGTCAAGGAAAAAGAGGACAAAAAGCGTTAACAGTCTTCGAGCGACATTAAAATGATACCTAAATCGCATAAAAAAAATCGAATTTAAAACAGAATTTTTAATTCATACATGAAAAATGTTATTCCAACAGAAAATATACATTTCAAGATTTATATAAGATTGAAGAACAATTGAAAGTTTATCACTAATGCCGTCCAGTTGCAAATTATCTTCGTACAAAGCCCTTCGGATTAGAATCTGCAATAGTGCTGAAGAATACAATGTGTGTTTTAAAGATAAAAATCAGCCTTTAAATTCTTATGTTCATATCTCTGTCCATATTCAGAGATTAGCGTAGACGATGAAAAATTTACTACATTTTTTCCTCGAAGTAGAAAATATTTTCCCTCGAACAAGTTGTGAAAACGTTTCTGTACTGAATAAAATTCACACAGTTTTTATTCCAAATAGGATATAGATTTTATAACTGTGAAACTATTTTGGACAACGTGTCTTTTGCTGTAGAAGATTAAAAATCTCTGCTATAGGAGTTTGAGAAAACATTTCCATCCGCTGACGCGCACAGATTTTTTACACCTTGGTCAGCAAAATGAAATCGGTTCCGTCAACTTATGAACTGTTATTATCTTATTAGTAAATACTCCATATTTTTGCTGAGACTTTCTTTTTATTTCCATCTACTCGAAACATTTCAACAATAACTAACTACTCTATTTTGTAGCTGTGAAAAAAACGAGAACTAAAGATTACGCAGAAACTCTCCTGCCTAACTTGGTCTTGTTTTGTTAAAAAAAAAAACACACACGTTGCCATGATACAGCTAATCAGATTAGAGTTCCAGAGGAATGTTCAAGAGTTACGGATTTTGCTATTAACGCATTTCTAAAGAAATAAATTTGAAAATAAGCGATTTCTCAAAATTATGAGAAGAGGGTAGACAGCGTGACCTTGGAAGTAGAGATGGTTAAGAGGGAGGAGAACAATTAATTTTACCTACCTGTCCTAAAGGAAAATCAGTTCCTGTCCTAAAGGAAATCAACAGTTCACTCACCCATCCGCGTGTATATTTCCCGACAACTGTAAGGAATGCAGACATGCACCTCCCTCAATGCGACCAGATCTGCCCTTTCTCGAAAGCTTTCTTTGTCGAAAGTGATCCCTAAAATTCTGCCAGTATAGTGATGGGAAAACCTGTTCAGTTGAAAGATCCGACTCAAAGTCCTTCGTTCGCAATTTTAACCCGTTCAAGTAATTTCATGAACCAACGATAAGAACGATAAGTTATTGCGGAAAAATGTTAGAATTTAAGGTAACTTTTAATTAATTAAAACTCTAATTAAAATTTTGAAAAATACCTTCTTAGTGAGCACCTACTTCCGAAAAAGCAACCACCTGACAAATTTCAAGTTTTTCGTGGTTTGGGAGATTTCGTGATGAGTGAGAGAATCATGGTATTTGCTTTTTAGATTTCTAAAACTAGCATGCGTAAAATATTTCCAGAGGCTTGATTAAATGCAGTAAGGGTCGAATTATTCATTTCGTAAGCAAATTTTTAAGACTTTAAAGCAAGAAGATCAAAATAGCTAACCGCTCAGAGGATTAAATTCTCTTTGCTAAATCAATCATGAAGCTACATTTAAAATAACGAAGAACAAACGTAACACGAAAAGTAAACGTTTATGGTAACTGCTACAATACAGTTTTGTCAAAATTTAAAAACAATTTAAGTTTATTGGAAGAGCCATCTTTTATTTGCTATCTAGAATCCACCGTTTTGTGTCCATAATGTATTGTCCATTGTAATATTCTAGTCAAATACTTGAGTTATAGTGGCAATTTTTAAAAGGAACTGACTTTGTATTAAAATAAAGTTCTCAAAACATCAAATGAGTATTTAAAAATGATTAATATGAGTCTTATCAATAGTATTGACTTGCGTTACAATGCACTTTTTGTAATACCACATATCGAGGTTTAGAAAGAGTTTAAGTTCGATGGGAAGACACAATTCATTAATTCCATCTGGTATCCATTTTTGTCTCCCGAATGTCCTCCGCACGGCCGCTCGACACAAGTGTTTCAGTGATCGGGGATAAAAAGATTTGTGAAATTCGCCAGCAGCTTAAGCGTAAAAGAGGTATATATCCCAGATTTCTTTAGCACAAAGCAATTCTCCGAAAATCATAGAGACTTCTTGGTGATATATAAAAGGAATTGGAAGAGAATTCCACAATAAGCGAAGTTCCTCTCATGGAGATGCGACACAGCTGCCTGTAGAAACCTCGAGATAAATTAAAAGGAGTTGCAGTGTCAACCTTTCCTTCTTTGCTCATCCAACTTCCTGCTCTAGTTAATACTTCTTCATTCAAATCACTTCTAAAAAAAGTAAAAGAAAGAAATTAATTTCGAAATGTCAGGACAAAATAAAAGTTATTATATTATAAGTTGACTTTTCAATAACAAATAATGCCAACCGTTGCATTTTCTACTCCATGTTCTATTGTAAACATAACTTATTTTTGTATGCTTGCCCTAACCTTAAAGTTTGCCCAATGGTTTTATTTTGTATTCTGCCTCAACGTATCAGCAAAAGTTTCCGGAACTGGTCGATCTGATTGAGCCTCTGAACTCCGTCTCTCTTCCTTCAGCCATTATTGGTGTTGTAGCAGTTTCATCGCTCATTAACGATGTTTCAGAAATATGGTATCTAGTTAATCAGAACAAATATTACAACAAAATTATAAGCAATTTTCTTGCTTAAATCATTCATATTATAATAATTTTTGTGAAATGTTATAAAGCTTATAAGATTTATAACATACAATTTATATATACAAATTTATAATTACATTCTATTCCCTAAAATAAGCATTAACGAGTCATTTTACATCACATGAACAATAACCCAACGTGGAATTTGATGTATCAGTTCTTAAATTCTAATATTTATATTTGGCTGCAAAGATGCATACCGTCTCCACAGATATTTGTAATTGTTATCAAGAAGAGGAATCAAAATAATTTCAAAGAAAATCACT
>BGPR01053648.1:0-10362 GCA_013235015.1 Araneus ventricosus | reverse complement strand
AATTATGTCTGTCTGTCTGTCTGTCTGTGAACACGATAACTCGAAAACTATTAGAGCTACGGGGATGAAATTTTGTATGTGGTCTTTAAACATAATTTGTAGGTTTCTATCAAATTTTGGACAAAACCCGTCAACGGGAAGTCTGTCTGTCTGTATGTCCGAAGTCATGTGAACACTATAACTCAAAAACTTGAATAGCTAGATGGATAAAATTTGGTACACAGTTTTATCGTCATGAATGTAGGTCCGTATAAAATTTTGGGCCAAATCCGTCAACGAGCTGACTGTCTGTCTGTCTGTATAATCGCATACTTGTTCAACTCCATGCGCATGCGTACTGGTAGAAATGCCTGTGCAAAGAAGGGACACTCCGAAAACTTGGCAGTTTGCCAAAAACCAATTCTGGCGACGAGATTTTGTAAGGAGGCAAACATTTAGGGCGTCTCGTTTTACTTGCGTAGTGGAAGCAATCTCTGCACATGCGCAAGCTATTCTCCGCACGCAGAACTTGCATTGCTAGAGTTTGATAAAAAAAAAATAAATATTGCGAAGTTTTAATACATACGCATCTTTCTGAATATGATTCATCACCTCAATATTTCACTATCACTATAATCTAGAATGAAAAACCTTCTGATAGTCATTGCATTCTGGGTTACAGTTGGTTCGAACTTTTTATCAACGCAGGGGGAAGGGAAATGACAAATGTTTGAAAAGTATACGAGAAAGTTTAGGGGAGGTCACTCCCGCTGGTTACTATAGCACTACTAGAAAAAAATTTAAAAGGTTAATTATAAAATTCATTCTGAACTTTAGCTAAATTTAATTAATGAAAATCATTTAATTTTTAAATTAAATTTTTTGCTACAAAAACTTATTTACTATAAAAATGAAACAACTAAATCATTTACTAATAGATCATTAAATTATTCAGATTTCATTCAAATGAGGAAAATTATAAGTGATACAAATACATATCACTGCACAGTGCAGTTTTAAAATATCCTAAATCGTTAACCAGTTGCATACGAAAGTGAAAATAAGTCCATAAATAAGTATTACTAACAGTCATCAATGAAATCTAAACGAAAACACACAGAGGGAAAAAACATAAACTCGCGTTATTTAATTTTTGTTCCTAATTCTTTGTTAATTATCCTCATGAGAGTATTCTCCCCTACAACCTAATTCTTGTGTGAACTTTTCCTCCATCGTCGAAGATTCTTTGAATGCGTCACTCTCATCCCTCTGCAATGAAGCAACTCAACGTTTAAAAAAAAGAGCTATCATTTTGTACTTTTTTATATTCTCAGATATGGAGACGAAGGTAATATCTTTAGGAGTAAACAAAAATGTTAACCAAATTGTAGTCATCACAAAGACTTAAAATTTTTTTCACCTTGATATGATTTAAAGCGGTATGAGATTTTCTACGGAGTAATAAAGGCGTCATCAGGAAACGTCAGATAATAATGGATTTCGAAGATATTGCACATTCCTGCTGGCTTAAAGTAGACAACAGATTTATTTCTAATATAAAATTTGAAATTTTTTAGAGAAAGGGTTGAAAGGAAAAGTGTATTTTCTCTTCTTGCATCTGTACGACAGAGGTAAATTATCGTAAGGAACAATTTTAGCATTTTACAGCACAGTCAAAAGAAGTTCCGGAGCGCAATTTATTTTTAGAGAAAAGTTTGAGAGAAAAATATTTATTTCCTCTTCAGGCATCTGTACGACAGAGGTAAACTATCGTAAGGATCAATTTTAACATTTTACAGCAAGCACAGTCAAAACAAGTTCCGGAGCGCAATTTATTTTTTGAGAACGGTTATGTTCTGTTCTTTTTGACCCTTCAGCTGCAACACTTTGCTCATCCGAAGATTTAACGTGATCATTTCGGGACTTGAGAACTTGATAACATTAACCGATTGATAACAATAACCGAATTGGGTAAAATCAACTACCTCTGTCCCATAATAATAGCAGCAGTTGATGAATTTAATTTGTCCCATAATAATAGTAGCAAAAGAAAATAAATATAGAAAGCAACGTTTATTATAAAAAACTAGATTAAATTAAACAATAAATTAAAAATATTACTCCTAATTTTTATTTTGAGTGTTCAGACAGTTTCTGGATTTTTGAATAATTTCGTTACTGCATTTTTTACCCTTGGCTGAGAAGCTTTGCTTTTCCTACATGCGTGAGCTTAATAAACTGGACAATAGCAACTCGATCTTTGCTTGAAAACTCTCTTTTTTTCATCGTACTTTTACAATGGGTTGATATTCAACTGAAATAAAGCAATTGATTTCGATCAGAGGATGAAATTAGAAAAATAGTTATAATTCGTAATAATTAGGTTAACCTAAAAATTGAAAGATGTATCAAAACAAATGACAGATGTCATGAAACACTGATTTTGATTGAAGGCTTCGCAATTTTGCGCTACATCATAACCTACAGCTGCATTCGCCAATAATTCCCGTTTAAATATTCACTTGCTTCTAGCATTATGGGACAGAGGTAGTATATTTTTATCACTTCAAGGGAAAAAAAAACGCTTAACTCATGGATATCTATAATTTATTTCAAAAATAACAATTAAAAAATTCATTAATTGTTGCGTGTCGACAATTATTCCTTAATAGCTCATTTATATGTACTATAAAAAATCGAAATCAGCAAAATTGGACTTCGACTAGTTACCTCTGAGGTACAGATACAATGTCTATACCATGTTTTCAGTTCCTATGTCTTCTGGAAGAGCGTTTTTGTTTTCTCTTCAAGCCGATGGCATAACAGTAAAATGCCGTTTCATAGACGTTTCATTTTTCGTTTGTTTTCTGAAGAGCTTCTACAATTTTTAAATTCATTTATCATCTGATTCGGATTTTGATTGCATGTTTAATCCAATCTAATGCTTTTGAACAGCAAATCAGGAAATTCTTGTTTGCGGCGACTTGATTTATCTACAACCAAAATTAAGAGCAGGTAAATTGTTGGTCACTGTGGACTTATATGCGATTATGGGGTAAAATTAAAAATGAAAATAAAACTGTCTGAGTTTCATTCATAAAATCCTTAAATGCTTCCCGCCGACTCGTGATATGCTTTACACCCTTTGGGTAAGCAGGATAGGTGTGGACAATAAAAAAATCCGTAAAGAATATTATTCTCACGCTGGCGATTTTCTTTGTTTTATAAATCTCGTAAAATTACGGGACATTGAAGTCTATTTTCTGAATTGTATTTTAACAGGTACCATCAAAGGGCATCGATTTTTTTTCCTTTGGTATATACGAAGTACGCAAAGAAAAAGTATTGTAATTATGAAAATTTTAGAACTAGAAATTTTTGAGTCTCCACGTTTAGACCTTCCTGAGTTTCAAAAAAAAAAATTTGGAATCATGTCTGTCTATCCGTCAGTTCTCATGTGGAAACGAAAATTAGAAAATCGAGCGAATTAGAGGAAATAAATTTGTTATGTGTTCTTTATCGTCAAATGGTAGACCTACATCAAATTTTGGATGAAACTCGTGGAAGGGAGGTCTGTCTACAGATCTATTCGATAAAACCACTTTTTGAATTACGTTTGTCCGTCTGTTTATGATCACAATAACTACTTTGAAACGCAATGAGATAGAAAGATGATATTTGGTATGCGCTATTTAGAACAAAATTGTTGATTTGTATGAAATTTTGAGCCAGTTAAATCAACGGAAAAAATATCATTCAGCGTGTATGCGTACACAAAAACGCAACGAATTACATGAATGAAAATTTCTATGGGGTCTTTCCATCAAAATCGCAGATGATTGTCCAGTTTTGGACCAAAATCATCAAAGGATACTGTCTGTCTGCCACGAGAGCTCTGCTCGCCATGTTGTCTAGTTGACGGCGGTCTCTATAGAAACAGGTTATCGTAGGAAGAATCCATTTCTAGTAGGTAGACTTTCATTCAAGTTAGTTACATTGGCGCACTTAGCTCCAAATGGGAAGAACCGTTCAACTGTGGCAAAACCGATAAAAAGAATGATCAACTACCGCCTCAAACTGGCGCCAAGAATAAAATAAAACCCCGGCTTCCTTCGGACTCCTCCTGTTCGAAATCGATATTCCCTAACATAACCAATTGTTATAGCGACCGCCGTAAACTAGACAACTTGGCGAACAGAGTTCTCGTGTCGGACACGCAGTACACTGCCTGCTTATCTGCCTATCTTTGTGTATGAGAACACAATGTCAAAAATGCAACTAGCTGGAGAATGAAAGAGCTGTTAATGTTTTCGAGACTCTTAATTTCAAAACAAAACTTGAGGCTCCACCTGGGGTCATGACCCACAGTTGAAGAATCTCTGTTTTGAATTAGAAACTCAGTTTTCATATAACAGAAAAACTGCCCAAACAAAAATGTTTTCATTTTTATGCATATTAAAATTCATTCTGAGAGCCATTGATGTCAGAATCTGAAGATTAGCTTCATATATGGATAGGATTTACGAGTGCAATTGCGAATTAGTCAGAAGCTTGGAATTTAACTACTAAGCAAAATATTATATTCAACAAAGATCTCAATTTCATCCATTGGATGAATTGAATCTTAATTTAAAACAAAAATTGAGGCTCGACCTTGGGTCATGACCCACAGTTGAAGAATCTCTGTTTTGAATTTGAAACTCAGTATTGATATAACATAAAAACTGCCAAAACAAATATGTTTGCATCTTTATGCATATTAAAATTCTGACAGCCATTGATGTCATAATCTGAAGATTAGCTTCAGATATGGATAGGATTTACAAGTTCAATTGCGAATTAGTCAGAAGCTTGGAATTTTCCTGCTAAGGAAAATATATTCAACAAAGGTCTCAACTTCATCCATTGGATATATCAAAATTCTGACAATCCTTGGTGTTAAAATCTGAAGATTAACTCTGTATATGGATTGAATTTGCAAGTTCATTTGAAAGTTAGTCAGCAGCTCAGAATTTTCTAACAAAGAAAAATATTCAACAGATATTTCAGTGTCTATCTATTGGATGTACTATTATATTCCGTCAGCCCTCGGTGTCAAAATCTGAAGATTAACATCATATATGGATTGAATTCGCAAGTGCAACTGAGAGTTATTTCAAAATTTTCCAATTTAGAAAAATATGTTCAACAAATATCTCAGTCTTCATCATAGAAAGTATTAAAATTCTGACAGCCCTTGATGTCAAAATCTGATTAATTCAAATATTTATTGGATTTACAAGTTCGATTGCAAGTTAGTCACAAGCTCAGAATTTTCTCAGACCAATTCGATATAAAAATGATATGGATTTTTTCACAACAGCGAGCGTTGCAACTGAGCGGTTGATGAAAAAATCATTTTGCAAGATGATAAAAAATTCAAATCTTTGAGCAAAACTAGGATGCAATAGTTGCAAAATGAGTCCTGAGAAAAAGGGTGGGTAATGAGGAAATAAATGCTGGCTATTTTATCCACTTAAAATCGTATTTTCTTGGTCGAATGTGAGAGTGAACCGGTAATTTCTTTTGTTTGTTCTGATTCCGTTGTTCCATGGGTCAGCACGAAAGAAATACTTCATTGTTTTCAGTTCAGCAATGCCGCAGTGTTCTGTTTCCACTTGAATGTTTTCCGAATAGATAAATAGCACCCAAATGGATTTGAGTTTCCTTTTTTCTTTTATGAAATGCTTTAGTTTCGAAATTTTCTCGAAGAAACAGCGTTTTCATTTGAAAAAAACAACAAAAGATCTTAGAATGGCGGGAAAGTTCTTCTATTTGTGAAATTGATCAAGACTGCTGTCTGACTGTAGCCATAGATATGCGCGAAAAGAAATTTATGGTATGTGACCTTTATACAGAGCGATTTGGTTGTAGCACTTTAAACCGATTTTCCACAACCAACTAGAGTTGGCCAAGTAATGAAATGTCATAAAATTTTTATATTCAATTTTTTTTCGTCATTAAAATGGTTTACATATTTTTCTGTATTTCTTCAAGAGCTAAGTATATGGCTTGGGAAAACTGAATTAAAATGTTTTGTTGCTAGATAATTTTTTTCAGTGTTATTTTCAAAACAAAGAATTTAACAATTTGCCGTTTTTCTATATGACATGAAACTAAACTAAAAATTTTATATATTTAATGTTTTTTATTACTTCGCTACGAGAATTAGATTCAATATTCTTGATTAATAATTTGTCTCAAAGTTAAATAGTTTATTTCTTAATACGCTTGAACAATTCTTCAGCATACTTCTAAGAGCCGAATCGCTTTTAATTATTTCTGGCGAAATTTAAATCATGCTATGTTAAAACTTTAAAAAGTGCTGCCTTTGTGTAAAATCTACCACTTTTAGAATTTGATAATGCAAAATTTAAGAATAGAATATTTCTGCAATAGTTTTTGAGAGAATATAATGAAACCAATACCGATTCGCACGATATATAAAGAATTTTACCTATAATGTGAAGCATACTCTCGATTATATCGAGATTTCTGAGCTTCTAAATTTTCCAAATAACTTTCATTTCAAATACTTTTAATCTTTAAAATAAAGACCAAATGAATTTTTGAACATCAAACTTGGTTTTAAAAATATTATTAAAAAATAAAGATTCTATGACTAGGTTTACTGTCACTCTAGCATATTTCTAGAAAAGACAAAAAAGAATCTTTCGCCTTAAAGAGAGAAAAAAAACTATAAATTCTGCTGTTATTCTTTAAAAATGTGTCTAGTTTTATATTCGTATTTTTTTGACGTGGGTAAATCATTATTTACAATAATAGGGGCATTCTATGAAGAATCCAAACATCCGAGATGGATTCTGAGCATGCTCATTAAGAAACACTTCCATAGCATTGTCACGTACATGGAAAGAGCAACCATTTGATCCATCAGTATATGAACTTGATAAATGTGCTGATCTTTTATGATATGGTATAGTATATAAATATGCTACACATATTCGTAAAAATATCAATACAATATTTTATGCTTTTTGGGTTAGCGAAAATATCACTCTTGTAACAATATTGAATCCATAATGGTTTCAGATCTTCATGCTTATCGAGATAGATACATGTAGATAATGCAAGGCATGAAAGATGTACCATACAGCTATTTTTAATCATCTTTTTCAGTTTTAATCCAACAATATCAATGTCTTCCAAATTATGGAGGAAATGCTTTGATTTATATAAACCACTGGTATAACATTTTGTCAAACTGGGCAAGAATAAGTAAACAACATTTCTGCATTAAAGTTGCTAGACTTTTTTTTATTAGTACCATGCAAACATTGACCCTAAATAAGGGAAATAAGGTGTTCTAAGATAAAAGCATTTATAACCAGCGGGAGTAGTCTCCCTTAAACTTTCTCGTATACTTCTCCAAAAAAGTGTTGTTTCCCCTACCCCCGCGTGGATAAAAAAATTCGAACCTACTGTAATCCAGAATCCAATGACTATCAGAAGGTTTTTCAATGTAGATTATAGTGATCGTAAAATATTTAGGTGAAGAATCATATTCAAAGAGATGCGTGTCGATTAAAAACACACTGCTTCCACTCCTGACGGCTCAAGGACAAAGTGACGTAATCCTTCCTCGTGCACAGAGATTGCTACCAGTACGCATGCGCATGGAGAATCCCATTTAAAAAATTGAATATGCAATTTGAACGCCTTTTTTTCAACCGATTGGAACGAAATTTTGTCACAGATCTATAATTAATGTTAGCAACTTGCCGCGTACAATTCTTTTGCCTACTCTAAGCTTGGTGAGTTTAGGAGAGGTAATTTTACAAGTATGTGATTATACAGTCCGACAGACCATCAAATCGATGGATTTTAATCCAAACTTTGAGGTTGACCCTGTTGATTCATGGATGCAAGGAAACTGTGTACCCAAATTTCATCCATTTAGCTATTCAAGTTTTGAGTTGCAGTGTTCATGACCTCGGAGAGACTAATGACAGACTTCCTGAAGACGGTGGATTTTGTCCAAAATTTATAGAAACCTACAAATTATGTGTCAAGTATTACTCAAAGATACTCATACCAGCCCCTCATCCCTCGTGTCTCTAATAGTTTCGAGTTATCGTGTTCTACAGACAGACAGAGACATGATTCAAAATTGTGTTTTGTATAAAAATACGGAGATTCACAAAATCTCGAGTTCACTTTCTGATGATTAAGGCCATTCTCTCTTGTACACCACAATTAGAAAGTAAAATTAATAGTAGCGAAATCCACAAAAAAAAAAAAACTTTCTATCCAATTATATGTTTGGAAAGAACCCAATTGAAGCAAAACAGTAAAAACTAGAACCTGGTTTCTAATATCTTTAACTTCTTTTAATAGAAAGTCTTTGGAAAATATCAGCTAAATTATAGCTTTTCTAGAAGGAAAGTGATGTCTCCTGAGGTCTCTGCCCGCCGATGAAAGCCGGTCAAACAAGTGAGTTAACGGAAATATCTCTTTAGAAGGCAGACGCAAACGCGATTGTGCAGAATGGAAATTATTTCCAAAGGATTACTCTTTGATGGCAGTTTAATGAAAAACCCTTTAGATCCTAATTCCTTCTTCATGGTATAAAAAACGTTCCCACACAAACAACGAATGACTGATTACGCATTTTTCCGCTCTTTCCTGAAATGAAACTAGTTCACGTTTCCGCGAGAAGAACAAACGTCGGAATGGTGAGAAAATAGTCTGATGTTTATTTTAAGAAAATTCAGACTTGTTGCAACCTGTGTAATGGCAAAAGGGTTTCCAGTTGTTAAGAGATTTTTTATTGTTTTTTTTTGTCCTTCCTAAAAATAAAATCTCCATCCTAACCGAAAGGAGCCAATGGTTCTAAAATACAGTATGCAGGTGGTGTAATGTAATGTAATATAAGAGTTTCGGTTAGTTAACCTCGTTCTGTGTGGTATATTTATCAAAGGAATGTCTTCCTTCTACTCTCACGTATATTTCTGCCAATATGTATAATATTAGGTGAATTAGTACAGATTTCTAACCTCTGGTATACGTAAAAAAGCACCATTTATGGTACGCGAATCAAATTGTTAATTTGAGGAACGAGGAAAGAAAAGCGAAAAGTTATATTTTGTTTCTTCAAGTGCATATTGGTTATTTAATAACTATACTAATTTGGATTAGTTGGATTATAACGCAGTATATATATCATAAATTTCATATACATCTTCCATTTTTGTCTTAGTTTATTTATAATGGAAAACCACCACTTTAGTTACGATTATTGATATTTCTCTGGAATGATGAATTAAAGATAAAAGATAGTTTCCTTTTGGTTCTCCATGATACAATAGCTTAAGACAAAATCGAAATTCAATCTAAGGCGTCTTCTATGACATCCTCAGAAGCGAGCGAAGTCACGTGACGCTGAGAGCCACGAAAAGCGATCTCAATCCAAAACCAGGATCACAAAATATTCTGTGATGTCCAATAGCATATTTTCTTTCCTGCAAGGCGCGTATTTAAAATTAAATTGAAGCTGCACACGAGTATGACGTGTACTGTGTTGGTACGTTGATTCCATTACTAAAAGTAAGCCTAAAAAATGAATTTTTGAGATTTTCAATAAATATTTCGAAACACAGTTCTGATTGGCATCCCATAGTAGGATGGCGGCTTTGCGACGCCAACCCATTTTCGTTTATTGTGGTTTTTTCAATCAATTAGTTTAACTGGCAGTTATAATGCTCAAAATAACCGGTTTTCGGTTATCAGGTTTTTACCTACAGATTAACCTGGCAGTTATAATACCAAAATAACCGGTTTTCTGGTTAGCTGTGGTTTTTTTCCACTCTACAGATTAACCTATATAACAGCTCAAAAATAACCGGTTTGTCAGGGATTTTCATCTGCAGTTTAACTCAAGTGGTTAAAATAGTTCAAAATAACCGGTTTTCGGTTGTTTTTTTATAAAAAAGCAAATGTCATTTAGACAATTTTTTTTTATTGTTTCACAGGAAATCAAATCCATTAATAATATTTTCTGCTCATCAAGACTTTGTAATCTGCCAACCAAATAGACTGGAAGAAGGATTGTCGTTGATTGGCCTAATATGATGAAATTCAAAGTTTTGACTTGTAACGAATTAATTGAAATCCTAAAATCGAGCTATTTTACGATCTTGGTTTATTTACCCGGTTGGATTTAAAAATAACTTATTATAACCGGACAAAAAATAACCGGTAGGTTTTTCCCGTCCCTGTCTCATAGCTTTAACGAGAACTAAATGATTCTCTTCGAATGAAATAAATACTACCGTGTTGTATCCAAGGTAGTTGAGGCAAATAATGTAACTGAACGAAGCACAG